>JBBYHK010467654.1:0-14728 GCA_038382065.1 Adansonia grandidieri
ATTATTATTAAAATAATAATAATAATTAATAAATTTAAAATTCGATTTCAATATCAAACTTCGTCAGTCTTCGTCAGCAGCAACAGTTACTAGATAAGGAAACGCAACGTGGGACCCAGTCTTACGTATGAAAACTTCTGATTAAAAAGACCATGACAAGACATTAACGTTCAAATAATAATTGAATATTTATCAAAAAAAAAATACTTAAAAAAATTAAAACTAATGCTTTGTTGTCCCATTCCTCAAGCATTAGTTCTTTCATTTCCTTCTGGTTTCAAGATCATCATCAACTCAACTGTTTCTTCCATTTTTCCTGAAGTTTGAGATCAAATGTCTTTAACATGTTCTTCCTTTCATCTTCATCTTCCAGTTACAACATCTAGACCAGTTGCCAAACATGTCAACAACAAGATTTTGATGCTTGAAAACAACCATCTTCCTGGCAAGAAATCCTCTGCAATTCGGATCAGATCCTTCACCACGAACAACAAGGTGAATATCAGATGATTTCGGATCCTTGTTTTCATTGTTTTTTTCTTTGTTTTTAAATTTAATGGAATCTTTGCGAACTGAACATTACCCACAATTTGTTTACCGACAAGAGTGTGAGAAAAACATCATATAAATTTCCTAACAAACATCAATGGTTGAATCTTGAATGTCTGGTTCATGTTTTTCTTTTTGTTATTAAAGTTAATGAAATCTTTGCAAACTGAGCATTACCCACAATTTGTTTGCCTACAAGAAAATGAGATAAACATCATATAAATTGTCTAAAAAACATGAATGGTTGAATGGTTGAATGTCTGGTTCAAGGTTTTTTTTTTCTTTCTTTTAAAACAGGTTTTCGAGGATCAGTCTAAGGGTGTAATCTGCTATAGAGATGAAAATGGTGAAATTGTTTGTGAAGGGTACGATGAAGGCCCTCGTTTTCCTAGACAGGCTCATGGAACATTTTATCATCTGAGGTAAGAGCCATGTCTCTAACTATGGCTGAGAAAAACATTCGGAAAAATCGAAAATTGATTCGAGTCGTCGCGGTATTCAGTTCAATTTATATTGAATTCGGTTTAGTTTTGTTGAGAGAGTAATTTAAATATATTTGGTTTGGTTCAATTTTCGATACATAAGTTAAAATGATATAATTATTGAAAACAAAATCGAATTTAATAAAAAATATTATAAAATATTATAAAATATTATATTTTTTTGAAAAATAATGAATCGAACCGATTCAAATCGCTGTAATAAAGTTTGGGTACATATTAACAGTAATTTTTTTCAAAATCGAACCAATCAGTTATCACACAGGCATCCATGTTAGGGCCAATATTCAAATCACCATGACCTAATCCTTTTTCTTTCTTCTTTTTTTTTTTTTTTTTTTTTCTAAGAGATGCAGAGATCCTTGATCTTCTTCAAGAAAGATGGCTTCAAATTGTTAATGGTGATGGATTCAACAGTGCTAATAAAGGTGTTTTTCTTCTGCAAGATGACTTCAAGTGGACTGATTTTAACAAATTCCACTAATAGAATGCCCGGCTAATGGTTATCTAAGTTATTTGGATTTGGATGTGAGTGTTAGAAACGGATATATATTTAATATGAATATGTTTAATTTTTTTAAATTTTCTAGATATTTAGAGAGTCATTGGTCGGATATAAATATAAAATATAAATACTTTGAAAAAAATAAAAAGTTAGACCAATATAAAGGGCTATTACAGGTTTCCATAGATTTCATGAAATAATTGTTTCTACAAACATGTAAAATAAACTCACTTCAATTATTAGAGGTGGTATCGAGCTTATACTCGTAAGTTACTCTAATTCAGTTTAAAAAAAAAATTCAAATTCAGTTCAATTGTTGTCGAGGTGAACTCAAGCTCAAACTATTAAGTTAGCTAAATTTGAATGTTTTAATGTTTAACTCGAGTAGCTAACAATTAATATTCAAAAATATTGATACGAACTCGAGCTCGAAT
The DNA here is from genome assembly GCA_038382065.1 of Adansonia grandidieri. Lineage (NCBI taxonomy): Eukaryota > Viridiplantae > Streptophyta > Magnoliopsida > Malvales > Malvaceae > Adansonia > Adansonia grandidieri. The sequence goes on from JBBYHK010467654.1 coordinate 1,989, forward strand.
ATAAATAATCAAGTTTGAAATCAAACATGATAATCAAATTTGTTTTTACTAAATAAACAAGTTATATGGGCAAGCCTAAACGGTTCAATTTTTATTTCAAATTAAGTTCAAATTAAATTTCGAACCTCAAATTTCAAGTTGAGCTTGAGTATTTTATAGCTTGAGCTTTACACCCCTACTTTGGAAGGCCATTTATGTCATAAAAGGTCAAATAAAACGAAGTGTGGAACTTTATTATGAATGAATGATATTATTGAATTATTTTACTTATATTCAAAGATTTAAATTTCGATCATGGACATATTTATTATCATTTTAAAGGTAACAAATGCTATTATAATTAATTACCATAACGTAACAAGGCGACTGCTATTTAAGTCCTACTCAGATTCGCAACACTTGCAAGTTTATCGCTCAATGTTGAACAAAATAAACGCATTCCTGTTAAAAGATAAAAAAAAACATATTCAGCAGATGTTGAATGCTGGAAACACTGCATAGCCATTCAATTATGAATCATCCAGAAATCATCCAGAACAGTTTGTATAACCTATCTTACTCCGACTCGGATATGTATTGGATACGGGCATGTGTCTAATATGAATATATTCAATTTTTCTAAATTTTTGGTAAGTCATATCTCAATACTCATGTTTAGATATATGTTAGCCACATGTCAAATACGAACACTTAAAAGAAAAATAGGGAGTCCAAACAAACATAGTGTATAACTACATGACCTGATAACCAGAGTCACGATTCCTTGCCATCCATCACCAATGACTTTTATAATTGAAAACCTGAGCAATTAATACTGAGAAGGCAACATTGAAACACGTATATGTACATTACCTAGACTTTGGTGTGAGTATCAATTACAAATACGTATCTCACATGGGTAAGTTCAATTTTTTTCCAATATCTCTATGTATTAGGAATGTCCTTGGAGAATCATTTCTCCATGCCCATGTCCGTAAATGCGATTGGACATAGATACTACAAGAAAAATGGAGAATTCGAGATTCTGAGAATAACAAAAGAGTCTAATTCACTGTGATATATGAAAAAAGAAACTTTGACATAAAATCCATTTACAAGATTAAATGCTAAATATAAAAGAATAAAACAAATTTCATGCAGAAGTCATCAAAATATTGAACCTCTGAAAGAAATTTCCATGGCTTTAAACAGCCTTGCTCTATGTAAGAAAACTTGCCCTCAAAAAGAATTGAAAAAAATGGAAATCAATCATATGAAAAAGGAAAAAAAAAAAATGGGCGAATAACTCCCAAATGACAGTTTTGAATATATACTCACAGATTTGCGGAAATCACTTAGTTAACTGAGGTCCCGGATTGTCCATTCTCTTCGCCTATATCGGACTGAGATTTGCTCGGAATGATAGGAGGTGACCACTGATCCGGGATCATTAGGAAATAAGTTGTCATCGCTTTCCGGAACCTTTTCTTGTATTGTTTTGGTGAAATTACGGTTGGTGAAGCGTTCCTCGACCCGCCAAGGATTCCGGAAGCCTTCACCCAAGTTTCGAGATGCTTGTCCCAGGTATACTGCCTCATGAAATCAATGATTCCGAGAACTAACTCGTGCTTGTCTTCATCAACCCCAACCAATAAAGAGTAATCCATCACATCGCTCGACTGCAAGGCAGAAATTGTAAAGAAATGAGCAAAACTCAATAGCTTGCAGTTTAGTTAATCAAAACTATAAACACGTGTCATCCAAACAGATCTCAGGGCATGTTAACTACACCCCCAGCTTTCGAGGGTGCAAGCAAACGAGCAAAGATCTAAAACTTACTGCAAGGAAAGCAGTGTCATTCCAGACTGCTCTTTCCAGCAACCGCTTTGCTTTATTACCAACGAAAATAGGGGAAGTCGGCATTGATTCGATAAAGTTCTGATCTAGCAGAACCTTGTTGCTTCCACTAGAATCGGGATTATAACGAGATCGAGAAGATCCTTTGAGATCATATAGCCTTGTGACACTCCTTCTAAACAGAAGATTCTCCATAACCAAAACATCCATCTTCGATTCTTTCCCACCTTTAAGATGCTTTGCATTAACCTTCAAGAAAAAATCAACAATAAAAGGTAAATAATGCTCCCAGAAAATACAAGCAATTCGCCATTGATAAGTAAGTTAACCACACTCTTAACACATCTAAATCTTATAACCACGAAAAGCAAAGGTTTTCAGTCCTTCTTTCTAAGTCCTCTTGATCATTTCATTCAAAAGTATCAGCAATTAACTACTTACTCGGACTTAGGTATCAATTTCGAATATAAGTATGTATCCGACACAGGTATGTTCAATTTTTCTAAGTTTGTCAGGGGGTCATATCCCCAAACTCATGTTTCAAAATGCGTCGTAAACAGGTACTTCATGAGAAATGAAGAGTTGAAGCATCATAGGCAATTAGCATCAAACACCAAGGACAACTTAAATCTTAAAACATAGATTCTGACCCTCAGGGGTAGCTCCAAGTTTTGGCTACTCTTCTCAAGCTATCTTCTTCCTCAAAATCGAAAAATACTTCCTAGATTATATAAATGTCGGTACTCGGTAGCTACATAGTATAAAGAGGCTCAAGCCTGTCAGTCTTGCCAGCAGGCATATGCAGATATTGTACAAGAGAAATAGCAAATGCAGTCACTGGACGGCCTAAGCCACCACCTAACTAACTTGTGGACTCATAACAATTGCTGACTTCTAGGTGGCTAAGTTATTCAAAGTCGGATGTTAGCGTCCAACACGGGTATGTTAAATTTTTTCCTAAGTTTTTCCTGTATTTGGAGGATCCTTGAGGGTCATATCTACATAACCACGTCCGAAAATATGTCTAGCACGATACTTCAAGAAAATGAAGACTCAGAGCAACATAGCTAGTAGCAAAACCTATTTAACTTGTAAATAGAAAAACTGCATAAGTTTGCACATCTAAACTATTTATTCTCTCATAATGGTTCAATTTCATAAACGGCCAGAGTAACTAAGTAAATTTAAAGCCTGTTATTTATGCAAAAACAATTTTATTCGTCAGCACAACGAAACAAGATAAGCAGGCAAAAATGAGTAAGTTCCGGATCTGACTTTCGGTTATTTGGGCATTAATAAACTATTATGAGAGACAATATTAAAGAAAACGTCAGGATTATTCCAGCTTCTTTAAATGATGACCCGTAGATTAATGATTATGATATGTAGCATTAGGAGATCTAGGAACAAGCACCTGATAAATACCAAGAATCTTTGCAAGGCATGTTGGACTTCTGGAACTAATTGATTCAGACAAGTACTTGAAATATCCTGGGGCAAATTTTATAAACGATTCCAACTCTGTCTTCGTGACTTGTTTAATGATAAACCGATCATCCAAGGTCTTTGCGAAGAAAACGTTGCTCTTGCCACCCTGAGCTCCCCACTTCTTACAACGACTCAGAGACCTTATATAATCTAGCTCTGACGGGCAACATATTCTCCTTAATGCTTCAAACCGCTTTGCATAATAGCAAGTCACGGTATATTTCACTTTATCAAATGAGCCATCATCTACGAAAGACACCCTGACATGCAAAGCTTTCGTATCGGAGAGTGGGTCCATAATCAGGGAGCTGTGAGATCCTGTAATGTCATCTATTGAACCAAGACTTCTACTAAGATCAAAGGTCATTTCATCAACAGAATGGAACGACTGAAAATACACCGAATCAGCAGATATCGAGGCTGTTAAATCCCCAGTGTGTCTATCCCAATCATCACTTAGCTGAAAATGATATTCAGGAGATACGAGAGCATATGATATCATACTTGTAGGCTCATCATCATATACCGGAATAACAGTGTCGTTAACACCCATCGGCAAAAGCAGTCTAGCTCCATCTTGCAGTTCCAACTCTCTCAATGATGAAACATAGACCGGATCATACTCACTGAATGTATCAAGCTTTGAAGTGTTTCCCAAAAAGTTTTTGTTCAATGAACGGTAGAAACTTAAGAACGGCATCCTCAACCAGCTTATCGTGTCTTCCAAATTTTCGGAGCCTCTAGTGGACAATGCAGGTGAAAGAGAATGAAAAACCTTTGGCCCGATCTTTTCTTCGGAACGGTCTTCCAAGTCTAACCCCTCTGTTGCTGCACCTAAGGCAGCAATATCCGCAGCAGCAGAATCAGAAAGAGAACATGAATTTTTCTTAGGCATTGCAGTTGCTCGCTGGATTTCCCCGGTCCAAGCAGCATCAAGGGTGTCCGACAAATTTTCTATGAAAGGAAACTGGCCTTCAGACAGGACCCTGCGAACATTTGCCATAGGTTTCTCACCGTCCCATCGGTCAAACATGCTTTGGCTAGCAGAAAGACTACCATGGTCTTCAATTCTAAGATTCGAATTTTCACTTATGTCCGGTTCTTGATGGATCTCATCCGACTGATTAGTGTTGCCATTTAATTCTCTCTGGTCAGATCCAATATCAAGCTTTGCAGCGACAAGAGCAGAGTCACAGCATTCGGAGCCTTTTCCAAGTTCCAACACATCCATGTCTTTGAGCTTCTCACCATCAGTGAGGGATTTCTCCTCATGTCCAGAAATCGAATTGCTGAAACTGTCCTGACGGCCGTAATTTTCTAAATTGGTTGCAAAAACTAAGCGATGGTCCCACATATAAGACTGAAAAAGTAATTGTCGCCATAACCGATTAATCTCAAGAATGTCGATAACAGGTTGCCCTTTTCTGACCTCCCTTTTCAAAGCCTTTTGCAATGATTCCTAAACCAAGTCGAAGAAAAATAAGACACCGGAAAATAAAAACAGCAATGAAAGTTAGACATTTGTTTTTAAGTTAGAGAACTTTTCAAATCAAACTAACAGAAGCAAGGTAAATTCGACAATATTTTTTCCAGTTATAGACGCTTTCGAGTCTTTATCTAAAATTTTATGGCACATTAACATAAATTTTTACCAATTTTGTTCTTTACCAGCATTACATTGATTGAAAATAATAACATCACCAAGTAAGTATTTCCCCAAAGAGAACGGCTAAATGGATAAATTCAAAGGGTTATCATGCTTGACCTCCGAAAAGAATTTTTCAGAGAACATTTGCTGAATATCTAAACACTCTGTATTGAGAAGTCACACCATAAAAGCTGGCATTTTTTTAACAGTTATTTTAGTGCCCAAATCATCAGCAGTCATACTCTATGAAGCATGAACACTTCTGTCAGGGAAGCATCCAAGTGTCATGGTTTCGACACAGCAAAATACATGTTGGACACTCGAGACACGCCAAAAAAATAAAAATAAAATCGGACACGGTCAAAACAAGGTCAAGACAAGGCTAGACACACAGACATGCCATGAAGTTTTTTTTTTTTTTTCATTTTTCTCCTAAATATGGTTTCGACACAGAAAATATGTGTCAGACACGCAAGGACACGTAAAAATATAAAAATAAAATCGGACACGGTCAAAACAAGGTCAATATAAAAGCTAGATGCACCCAAACATGTAATGAACGTTTTTTTTTTTTTTTGGCATTTTTCTTCGAAATATGGAATCAACAATAAGCAAATTGGTTCCCATAGGTTTTTTAAGTTCCAAGTTTTTAAATTCAAAAATAATTTTAAAAATCGAAAAGCTATTTGCATGTTAATATTTAACTGAAAAGTATCAATTTACATTTTTATTGTATATTATCATACAAAAAATATTTTTTATTGCCATGCCCTGCCATACCTGTGTCCTAATTTTTTAGATATTCCCATGTCGGTGCTTCCTAGGTCATACTTATTTATTTTACAAGGTCAACATAATCCACTGGCAGTCCGGCATAAAATCTGTCTTGCTAAAGCAAAAAAGTACAACACATAAAGCAAGTCTTACCTCGAACTCGAGTTTCTCCTTTTGTAGTATCCCTTCAAGTTCAGCAATTTGATGTCTCAATTCAGGTGTTTTCATGATACTATTAGGTGCCCCTTTGCCAAATTTTTTTTCAGCAATTTGACTTAAGGAATTGAGTACTTCTGAGAACAGATGCTCCGCCCGTTCAACCACCTGTTTATTATAATAAAATAAAAATAAATTACCCACATGCAAAGAGATCTAAACCAGCTTCTTCAAAAAACCGAAACTATTATCCTCGCACCTTATCAGTTTCTTTTTGTATCCACTCCTGATTCTCATAGTCAAAATCCACTTTTGGGGGCGGAAGATAGACAGAATGAACATCAATTGAAGCATACCGAAAGCAAGCAACCATTCTCCCAAATCTACAAATTATTATGGGCCAATAGCAGCACAAAAGCCATTTTTTAGCACATTATTTATGAGAGCAACTATTTGTACTCGCATATGGCATTTGGCTGATAATATAAAAGCAATAGGAAATGAAATTACCCATAGAAACGAAGACAATCTCTATGCAAAGAATGGCCACAGCTTGCAACCCTGCTTGCAGCAGCATGGTTCGAAAAACTAAGCTCCAAAAACTTCCCAAAAGATAAACCCCAAGCAGCGTCAGACATCACTATCCTCTGAGTAGCCGGAGGAAAACCATTGGTCCTAGGACATCGCAGGCATCTGTGCCACATCCAGATCTTGCCATCTCTTTCACCAGGTAGGAATATGTCAGGGAGTTTTTTAACAGATATGGTGAGGGTTCCTTGTCGATGAGTATAACAATGAACGTGAGCTTCCGACGGCATCTCACAAGAATGGCATCGGTAACTCTGAAAAATCAGTAGTCTCCTTAGTTTCAAGAGAATTGATGGGCCTGTATGATGAAATATGCAAATAAGAGGAACAGAGAGTTTACCTGATCGAACAAATGATCCCGTAAAAATCGACCCAAAGGTTTATCAAAACTGCCATAGTACTTGATTCGAAAGAGATGGGATCTTTCACAGACAGTCCCTTTCCACACACAACGTGATGATAATGAAACTAAAATGCTCTGATTGTCAGAGGGTGACGGAGGAAATTCTTCTTTTAATGGTTTCGGCTCCTCAGAGTGGTTATTATGGTTTTTGCTATCTTGTTGCATCGATGATGCCTCCAAACCGCCAGGCTGAATTTCAACCGTTGCACTATGATTCTCTTGGTCAATATGCGCCATAGAAAATTGTTGTGAAGATTCTAATGGACTAGCACTACTAAAAGTGAGATGATCGCTTATGACAGCTGTTAACTCACTTTTTTCTACAAAAGCTTCCATCATTGAGGATACTTTGGGACCCATTTCATTTTTCTTGGAAAATGCATCTAAAATAACTTTCCCAGTAGTGGATGGTAAAAGGGAAGTGGACTCTATAGAAGTTGATTGTGCAGGCAACAAGCTCATACCGTTAGATAAACAAGATGGTGCAGTTTCTTCTTTCTGAAAATCACGACTAATGACCGAGGATGAAAGATTTAAAGTAGGAATACTGTTAGCTCTTTGCAGTTCACTACTATGTTGAGGTTCCTCGGACACTTTATTGGCCGGAATAGTAAAACCAGGAAATGTTGATATGGACCTCGCAATGCTTGGCGGTTTATCCAGGAGTGTCATAGTAATGGAAGAGTTCAAAGGGAATTCTGGCAGAGAGGCTCCTTCATCAGCAAGAAATGATGTTTCTAGAGCCAAGTGATAAGCTGCAAAAATTCCATATTGGATCACATGTTTGACTTTCTTCAATTCATCTCCATTTGCACCCCTGAGTAATATCTGAAGCAAAACATTTATATATTCAGTTAGACTAATAAAATGATCTGTCAAAGCAATAAATTTCATATAGACCACACCGTTGGGAACACATATATTATCTTCACAAAAAAAAAAAAAAAAGGGTCAGTGTACATTTTAATTTCATCTTTTCCATCTCGTTCGTTTTTACTTAGGTTTGATAACTTATAGCAATGTTACGCAGACTCGGGTGTCAGCATCAGTGTCGGATACGGGTATATTCAATTTTTTTAAGTTTTTTTCAAGTATTTGGAAGGTCCTTGGAGGGTCATATCTCCATATCCATGTCCAGATATGCATCGGACATGGGTTTCAAACATGGGTATTTCAATAAAAATGAAAAATCAGAGCAACATAGACTTACAGTGCAACCCAATGGCTTTCGACAGCCTTCAAAATACATTAATGTCTTGCCCAATTTCTTCCCTCCTTGTCCAGCAGAACCAAGATCTTCCATGAACCTCTCAACATGAAATTTTTCACAGTAACCCAGCTTCTGAGAAGAGAGATGATCTATTGAAGGGATTATTTGAGCACCCGTGCAGCGTGCAATGCGTTCTAACAATGGCCTCTTGATATTAAGAACAAGTGATATGTCTTTTTCAAGAAGATACTCCTGGGCAAATCGAGAAACTGATTTCTCGACCAGAAGGATATTAGGTTTATGTGCATGTATCTTTGCTACTGCCATCTTCAAATGGTCCATTTCCTGGTAAATCATGTTAAACCAAACAACATAAAGACAAAAAAAAAAAGAGTTGCTTACAGAAATAAAAATCAATAATCCTAAACTGAAAGAAACATATAAACATGACACACCTGCTGCAATAAAGTATCAAAACTTGACAATAGGTTAGAGACCCGCTGGTATTCAAGAGCTCCACCAAGGATCAACAACCGAGGTTTCTCTATTTTCGAAGCCATTCGTCGATGAGCAACATTTTTCTTGCAAACAATTCCTTTGGCAACCATACTATAGGAACCATCACAAAATTAGAAATACAAAAAGGAAACATTGAAAACCAGTGCTGCAGTATGGTTGAACCGGCTTGTTAGTATCATGTAGTAAATGAAAGCAGTAAAACTGGTGCAACTTCTACTCTAATGTCAACAATGTACCATCATGAAAACATGCAGTTTAGCCATAGCTTGAGGTAGAAGAAAGAACACAAGCGAGGTAGTAGCTATGTTACTCCGATTCTTCATTTTTCCTGAAGTACATGCGTCTAACACCCATGTTTGGCACATATTCGGACATGGTATAGGGTTGTGATCCTCCAAATGCATGGAAAAACATAGAAAAAAATTGAGCATGCTCGTGTTGGACACATGCCCATATCCGACATTCACCATCGAGACCCAGTAACATAGAGTAGCAGATTTTGCCACATTTAGGCAGGAGGAAACAGTTTGGCTCCCCAATTAAAAGAGAGGTCTCCACCTAATCAGCAAGGCACTCCTGAAATAATCATCTAATTCTTTTGTTTTCTAATGTTTTATCAGTAATTGATGACTTTTTCAAGTTCCTGCACTGTATATGAATGTAGACAAATGGAGAAGGAACCATTCAAGTAAATAAATAATTTTCTACTTTTTAGCTCATATTTTAACAATATCTATCGCTATTTAGTCAGATAAGATTGTTGATTGATCTCTTCCTTATTTGTAATCATATATCAGGAGAAACGGCGAGGTTAATTGTTGTTATGTAGCATATCAAGAAATTCCTAGCGCTGAGTTTTTAGACTTATACGGGATATTAAATTAGGAACCTGCTATTCAGCAGGCTTACTTAAGGCCTCAGTTCGAACTACATTCATATGCCGAAACTTTAAAGAAAATCAAGGGTTGACATCGACAAGAGACATGATATCTCTTTATACAAGGCAATCTTAGTCGTCATCTCAGAGGCTTACCTATCCAAGATTCTAAATTCATTAGAACAAATGGCATAATGGGTCACATAGAAACATTTATTATCCAATGTAGCATTTACCTCTCACAGCGACGTCCGGAAGCTATGCATTTCACTTTAACATATCCTCCAGGGTCCATCCCTCCCCCTTTGCTCGTATCCGGCTTCAAAAGTGTGGCAGCCTCCCATGAAAGAGCAGTGATGATCTCCAACCAGCTCTCTTTATCATTTTCATCGCCCACAGGAAGGCTTTCAACCTGTAAAAGCTGAGCTACCAATGCCCTAAAATGTCCATCAACTATATTCTTCATCACTTTCTTGTGCTCTTCACTGGATCTATCTCTAATGCGAGACTTCCCGCTTCCAAAGCTGCTTGAGTTGCGCAGAGATCCCCACTCTCCTGTAGCATCCCCATCATCGTCATCATCAAACAGAAGAGCTTCCCTTTCATCTTCTTCATCTTGGGGTTCAGGAGGGAGCCAGAGAAGCCCATTATTTTCAAAATCTACAGGCTCAACAGCATATAAAGACGATGATGTTTCATGTTCAGAACCAACTTCAGGTTGATCTTTCTTCACAAGCTGCGATGTTCCTTCTAAACCAGGTGAAGGAAAACTGTGGGTCATTGGAGAACAGCTTAAACTTTTTGAGTCGATATTTTCTCTGTCAGGACAAAATTTATGCAATCCATCATTGCTCATCTCATCAAAGTCAACTGGACTATAATAGCCGCTATCTTGAGAGAAATGTTTTGTCTCAGAATCAGACAGATATAAGCTATACTCATCGTCGTCGTCATCACTCCTGATGCCAAAAGAAAAGCAAGCAACTTTTAAGTAATTGGAATAGAACATTAAGACCTCCTTCTTCTCTAACTCTCCAACCGGTTTTAATGGCTACTTATTTTCCTTTCCCTTATTCTATTTTGGTTTTTAAGAGACCTATTTCAATAGATAGCACTGATCAGAAATGAAATAAATACGTATATATGACGCTGGCATTGCCGAATGCAGGTGTCCAACTCCAACAGCATAAGATAGACAAAAATAAAACCTGAAAATTATAAGAAAATGCAATTAAGAGGGTAAGATCTTCGCACCTGTTCAACGAAGATTCATATTGGTTTGAAGATGGATCTTCTGCTTCCATTGTAAGATCATTGCACCTCTTTGGTGCTCTCTTGCCAGGCCCATCCATGCTTCTATCCATCGAAGACAGTTGATGAGGACCAAGAATGGCCCTCGTTTGAAGTTGTTGATATTGTCCGGCTGGATATGGCATGGAGCCGAGAGTAAAGCTACTGCTATTAACGGTCCAACTGGATTTAGTGCTGATAAAACTAGTGGCCGATGGCGAAGAACTAAGATCCTGATGCGGCACTTGCACTCCATCATATATATTAGTTATGCCCTGCTCCCATTGCTTGAAACAATAATTACATACCCGAATTGGCTCCCACTCTTCTTGGGGAATCCTTGAGTCATCAGATGGTGCAGGAACCGAGTTTGGTGTACACTTGGCACAGAAAACTCGGCCACAGAGTCGACAATGGTGTCTACGGTTAAATAATGTGAACTGGGAATCACAATCATAGCATACCCTGCAGCTATGATCAGGCATCCAAAAATCCCTTGACACATTAGCAGGCTCCGATCGCCAAGGAAGCCATGACTTTACTAAACTAAATAGCTCGGAAAATGTCCTCCTAGGGGCATCCATCTACAAATGATCCTACCGCCCCAGTCATTACGACACGTCCATTTGACACTCAGAACAAGCCATAAACTAAATAGCATGCAATTCACCCCAAATGAAGATGATATCCCACCAAGAGCAAAAAAGAACATCGACAATTCTAGGAATCACAAACCGACTATTATTTCCGCAAATCCACCTAGCAAAGTCGCTCTTATTTCTCCATCTCAATCTGAGAATGACCATATAGAACAATAGAAACTCCAAAAAAATGGAACAAATCGCTTCTGACTTAATCAGACCCTGATCCAAATTAATGCCTTGGCAACCCAAACAACTCCAGAATTCAACTAAAATTGGGTTCAAAATTTCGACATACGCACCTGAAAAATTCTTGAACCAATAACTAGTTGAACAAAATCACAAATTGAAAGGGTAAAACAATGATCCTCTATCACTAAAATGTAAGATCAAATCACACATTTTCCCATGAACGAAACTCAATACCCATCTGTGAGAAATTTAACTCCAATGGCATAAATTGAAAATCCCATCATTCAGGAAAATAAAACCAATACAAATCTCATTTTTTTTCTCATTACAACCAACAATAGACGAATAAATCAATCTTTCCCTTCACCATAGATAAAAAAACAAACAAATCTATACACAATTCTGGTTTACATATAATACCATTTTACCTCACATTGCCATTCAATCAATCAATCTCTTCGAGAACGAAGCACCCAGCCAATATATTCTTGCCACGTAAGCAAACAGACAGTTATAAAGAAGAAAGAATAAAAAAAAACCCACAACCCAGAATGCGATTCTTCATCAAGAACCCAATAAACGATCAAATTCTTGACCTTGATCCTGAAAATCTCGTTCTCAATATAAAAAAAAACACCCAATTATTCTATTTGACAAATTCGAATCAAAAGCGCCCCTGAAAAAAGCCTAAGCATTGTTTTTTTTTTCAATCTATACAAGAAAGTAATCTTGGTATATTCTATCTAATTCTAATATCACAATCTACAAAATTGGGTCATTTTTCTTTTGCTATGAAATAATCCTTTTGCTTTCATTTCTTCTTGTTTTTCCATTTTTGAAATTGTTGACGCTGCTGATTCTATTATTTTGTCCCTTACTAATAATTTAATCCTGTTGCGGAGAAAGCGGCTGTCCCTTTAACATGGGCACATGGTATGAGCCGTAGACTCTGCTGTATGTAAACAAATACAAAATGGAATTTTCACGCCCTTTTTTTTTTTGGGGTTATATGGAAGGACAAAAATGTCTTTGAGAGAGTTTGTAAGAAGAAGACAAGGGACATAGATTTTGTACTTATGTTGAAAGTTTTGACTTTTTCTTTTTGTTAGGACAACCGT
>JBBYHK010467654.1:17389-81469 GCA_038382065.1 Adansonia grandidieri
GGAAAAGATCATAATTCGAGATATCTTATTAATATATGACACTTTCTTATTATGGTTAATATCGATTACACGAATCTTCTAAGATATGAACATGTATTATTCGATTACAATAAAAATTACAAAAAAGTTAAATAACTTATTTACCCTCATATTTCTTTATGCAAAGAGGATAGATATAAACTTGACAATTTACGTATTTATGATATATTCGTATATTTTATCATATATTAATCGTATTTAAAATATTTTATATTTATATAAATTTTGAACTATTCATTATTCATATAATTTTTGTATTATTTTTATGCTTTATTTTAATTATTTCTGTTGTCATGTAATCACATGGTATCTGATATTACCATATTAGGGTCCATTAAAACTGGAAATCTCCAATATCAGTAATTTCCATAAATAATAAATAAGGGCATAAAAGTAAAATAAGCAATTTCATAATTTCCCTCTCCGGATTTTATTTATTTATAAATTTTAATTTTAAATAATTCTCATCTTACTCACTGTACTGTGAAAATCTTATTCAATCAAGTCCCTTACGCAGTTACTCTGATTAAACCAGCATGTGTGGAGGTGCGATTATCTCCGATTTTATCTCCCCGACGCTGTCGCGACGGCTGACGGCTGATCACTTGTGGCCCAATCTGAAAAAATGGGGATCAAAAAAGGGTTCCGCTAAGAGGTACTCGAAGCCGGTGACCCATTTGGACGATGATTTCGAGGCAGACTTTCAGGAGTTTAAGGATGAGGAATCCGACTTCGATGATGTTGTTGTTGATGTTAAGCCCTTTGATTTCTCTGCTACAAAGAAACCATCTTCCGCTCTCTCTCAGGGTAATATTAGTAAAAGAAAACTCCCTTTTTTAAAAAAAATTGATTATTTTTTCTTTGTAAAGTGAGCTTGCAATTTTTCTTTGGACCCGAGTTCTTTAAAGAAAATGAATAGTCGGAGTAACTTAGTTTACTATATGTTTGTCCCATGATTTCTTGCAATCAAAGGTTATAAATTCTGTTGTCTGGTGGAAGTTATGTAATGATTTATAGTGTTATCATCGACTATAACATCTATTTACGGTTCAGGCATATTAAGATTTTGTTTTTCGATTATTGAAGGTTCAAACTCTGTAAAATCCTTGGAATTCAATGGTCAAGCTGAAAAATCTGCTAAAAGAAAGAGGAAGAACCAGTATCGGGGAATTCGACGGCGTCCATGGGGTAAATGGGCTGCTGAGATCCGAGATCCGAGGAAAGGGGTTAGGGTCTGGCTAGGAACTTTCAGTACTGCTGAAGAAGCTGCGAGAGCTTACGATGCTGAGGCTCGAAGAATTCGAGGTAAGAAAGCAAAGCTGAATTTCCCTGATGAGGCTCCACGTACCTCTGCAAAGCGTGCAGTGAAGACAGATTCTCGGAAACCAGTTCGCAGGTCGAATTTAACCCCTGTTCAACCAAATCTCAAGCATAATTTCAATTACTCGAACAAGCCTGAGCCGGCCTACCTTGATAGCATGGGTTTCGTTGAAGAGAAGCTGCCACCAATGGATCAGTTTGCATATGTTGACCGTCTTCCTGCTTTAGATGTTGGATTGAGACCTTTCGCTCAATCCGACAATGCCCCCCTGTATGTTAATTCAGACCAGGGAAATGACTCCTTTGATTGTTCCAACTTTGGCTGGGGAAAACAGGGTGCCAAGACTCCTGAAATATCATCCGTTCTCAAAGCTTCAATGGAGAGCGATGAACTTGATGCGAACCCTAAGAAGAAGCTGAAAACAAGTTCGGACAATGTTATGCCTACTGAAGACAACAATGCCGGGAAGAGTTTGTCCGATGAGCTATTGGCTTTGGATGATCAGATGAAGGACTTTCAAATGCCGTTCATCGACGGGAATTGGGATGCCTCATTTGATGCATTCCTCAATTCGGATGCAACTCGGGATGGTGGAAACCTGATGGATCTTTGGACCATCGATGACTTCCCTTCCATGCCTGGGGGTGTTTTCTGAGCAAACTTTCCGAACTTACTAGTTTTTTTTGTAAATAAGGCAACATGTTAGTGAGTTTCACCCCTCTGGCAACTGCTTTATTACCATTTCGTTTTTTTCTCTTCGGACAAACGTTCGGTTATTTATATCGTGCTTTTTGTTTGTTTACTGCTTGCAGGAATTCATCAATCCATTGCTGAATTGGAGAAAAACAACTATACATGCTTAAATCCTGTCTGCAATGGTTTCAGAGGTTTTTTTTAGTATGTTTCCCTTTTCTCTTCTAGACATCGAACTTCGGATTTCAAAATTTCGAGTAACTGTATCCATGATCATGTATGATTTGTGATGAAATAATGAAAGCAGATGAATGTTTAACCTTGCCATATGTTTCTCCCATACTCCATTTCGGTTTTTAAAGCAAGAGGCCTCAATTTTGTTGTTGTTGCTTCTTTCTTATTTAATAATATACCATTTCTTTTCTTCGTAGGAAAGGTCATCTATATTACTTAGATTTAAGTGTGAATGTCGAAATTGTTATATTTATTTATTTATTTTTTAAGATTTCAATGTATTTAAAAGGTCCTTTAAAAAGCATATCTTTACCTGTATTTAAATATGCATCAGATACAAATACAAATCATGAATATTTCAATAAAAATAAAAAGTCGAAAAAATATAGTAGGTCACTGCTGTCTTATGATGTTTTGCAAATATATGGGGTCTATTGTTTAGTGTTCAAAGTGGCCATGCCTTGTAAACACCTTTCAGCCGACGGCTTCTTTGAGAGCTGCTGGCTGCAGTAGGGTAGGGAAGAGATTGCTATAATCAACTCTGCCCCACTCTTGTATGGACGGCAGAGATTGTCTTATCCGTTTTATTTTTATATGGGCGTTGAAAATATCTATTTCTATTAATGTTGGTTATATTCATAATTTTTTTGCGGTGTTTTGTGTCATTATTTTATTAATTATATTTAATTTAATATTATAAAAAATGTATATTATAATTTATTCATAAATATAATTTTAATATGCATAATTTTTTAGAGTATATATATATATAGTATACATATATAATATTAATATACATGATTTTAATTATATCCAATATATTTATATATTAAAAACATAAAAAAAATATTTTAAGAGATAACATTTTAATTTTAAAAAAGTAGGATGAAGTGGAATGAATGTTTACCAATTTCATTTATTTTAAAAATCTACTATTATATACTAAAAAGTAAATAAATTAATAAGTATTTATGTGAATGAATAAAAAACCCAGCCCAATAAAAATTACGAGAGAAGAGTAAAGTTAATGTAATACTACTGAAAACGTGATTAGGATTCGTGAAAAACCAGACAAAGAATAATTGCCATTGCCAGTGAGGAATGACGTTAATACATTATTGATCAGATAATTTTAGATATAAAATAAAAATATAATTTATATTTGATATGTTTTAATCATATATATAAATTTTATATAATCGTATTTCGTATTATAATCGTATCGATATGTTTATGATACAAAATTTTTATGTCATAAACATGTAAAATACGCATAATACGCATAAGACACAGGTAAAATATGATTAATTAATTGTATGGTAAATATATAATTATGTCATATCTATTCATTTATACGGTTAAGACACTAATTAATCGTGTCATAAACACATAATCGTATCGATATGTATTTGTTAACATGTATAAAACATGATAATTTAACGTGTCATAAATGGATAGATATGTTTAAATTAACAAATTTATATATAAAACACATTAATTTTTAATATAATGATATAACATATATAAACTATAAATATTATTGCAAACTTTTAATTAAAAACTTATTTAGTATATAAAAATTACTTTAAGCACTTAATTAATATCTATTTTACTTTAGTTATTAGTAATAATATAATTGTTAAGATAAAAGTTAAGTATAACTAATATGTTTTATTCATATAATTTTTAATATATTATGATTATAATTTATAAATAATTACTTAAAAATAATATCCAATTCCAATATTATATAATAGCATTATATAATAGAAAAGCTAATTTAATAATATAAATATCAATATAAGAATACTATATCATCACCTTATAAAGTAATTAAAGTATAGACTCAATATTATTAATTACTAGTAAAATAAGTTTCGTATTTTGAATCTATTATTAAACTATTAGGATGATTGTATATTTGTAATAGGTTAGGAAGTAGTAACTCATTATTATTAGTCGTAAGTAGTAAATTAGTAATTGAAAAATAGAAAATACTAATTCTTATTAATAAACAACTATACTAATTCTAAAAATGTTTTTATATGTTGCTCCTAATAGTGTGAATTGTGATTTGTGAAGAGACATGATATAATTAAAAAGTAAAATAACTTGAAAATGAAGAAAAAAGGAAGTTGAATATTCATGTAATTTATGTCCTAATCATTTTTTCGTATAATTCGTGTCTTAAATGGGTTACGTGTTATTCGTATTAATCATGTTATTCGTGTTGTAATCGTGTCGTGTCACATTAAACATAAACAAATCAAGTTTAATCATGTCGTGTCATATTGTGCAAATGTTAATTGATTAATTTTAATTGTGTCATAATCGTGTCATATTTAAAAGATCAATTTTAAACGTATTAGTTATGTCGTGTCGCATGTAACTCGAATAAAAACTATATCGTGTATCAAATAATCATATTTTATAATAATGAGACACAACACAAAACACAATATGATGGCATGAATTGCCAAGTCTAAAAAGCAACATAGTTCAGGGATAATTGGTATATTACCTCTTAAAATTACTATATATAACAATATTTTTGTTAAATGTATTAGAAGTGATGAATGAAGTTATCGAGTATTGCATTTAATATAACATTATTACTAAAAGAATTTATCACACCCGTGAGTGAAAATTCTGTATTTTTTTAAAAATTATTATATATATTAAAGGAAATAATATATTAAAAATAAGTGAGCGATTTTTAGTAAGTAATTATTTTATTTAAATATAAAAATATTAAAAAAATATGAGTAATTTTTAAGGGATAGTTAGTTTTTAAAAAATAATAAGTATCATTAATTTTATTTTATTTTCATAATACTATTTCAATTTTTATGTAATTTTATTAAATGAGTTAATATTATCAAACTTATAATATCAACTCGGCATAGACGTTGTAATTAGTATAGATAAACAATATATTTATTAAGCTTAAGGAGTACCTCAAGACATTTACACTCATTAGCAAAATTCTAATTAACAAAAAATTCGGAGGTTAAACCGTCGTGACCTTCAAGTCATGGGTTCAAACGATTGGATTAGTTAAACTGGATTATTGAATTAAAAATAAATAAAATATTAAATATATGATTTTGATATTAAATAAGTATTAAATAAAATAATTAATTAATAAAACACTTATTTGATTCAATGATATAGTTTTAAATATATAATTAAAAAAATTAAAAATTTAAATCTCGTCATTTAAAAAAAATAATAAAGATGACAAATTATCGATTTTATCAATTTTGCCGTTCTTACTAATTGAATTCATTGAATCTCCAATTCTTTAATATAAACTAAACTTGACAATATTTGATACGGTTATATAAATATGATAACCTTAAAATAAAAAAAATATGATATGACATGAATGCATTCTTTAAATCTATATAATACGAATTATAAATATATCAAAATTGATATAAATATAAAAAATCTTAAATATAATTATAATAAAATAAAATATATGAATGTAATATAAATATATAAATTAATAAATTTAATATAAACCGACGAATAAACCACCAATCATCCGTTTTTTATTAATAAATCTGAAAACTTTCTATTAGTACTATTTTCGATTTGTTTGGCCTTAAATCAGATTCAACAATTGGTGAAGAAAGGTAGCCAATGAAAGCGTGATTTCTCGTTGATGAAACGTCCACGTTTTGACACTTTATCTGGCCAGCTGTCTCCAGATCTTTGCCACGTTGAAATGTTAATCTATCTCCATTGTCCGATTGTCATCCCAACGAGCCCCGCACTTCGAAAATTATTTTATTTCACAGCTTTTTTTTTTTTTTTTTTTTTTTAATTTTCTGTTTTCTGATTAATAATTTAAAATAAAAATATTAATCAATAATCAGATGTCATTAATTAAAAAATAATTTTAAAAATAAATTAATATTTAATATATTATTTTTATTAAATTTAAGAGAAATAATATTTTGAATATAAATTTCTTTCCTAAAATAATATTTTTAACTAACTTTAAGTGTGTTCATACATCATTTTATATTAAATTTATGTTAATCAATATCTAATGTCACTAATTAAAATAATAATTTAAAAATAATTTGATAATTTCTAAGTTATTTTTTATTAAATTTAAGAAAATTAATATATTTAATATAAATTTCTTTCCTAAAATAATATTTTTAACTAACCTTAATTGTGTTCATACATTATTTTATATTAAATTTATATTAATCAATATCTAATGTCACTAATAAAATAATAATTTAAAATTTATATATTATTTTATATTATCTTTTATAAAAATAATATTAAATATAAATTTCTTTCCTAAAATAATGTTCTTAACTAACCTTAATTGTGTTTGTAAACATCATTAATTATAATAATATTTTAAAAAATGATCATTGATTTTCTTTTACAAATTCGTTTTTATACATGATTGCTGACGTGTCACCATGCATTTGCATTTTGACATTTTTATTTTTTTTATAAAGTAAAATAATGGATTTAATTTAAAATTGTATATACTTACTACGATTATACGAATATGATACATATAAAACATTAAATACATGAGATAACATGATATAAATAAAAAATACATGTCTCAAAATATATAAAATATGAATTATTAATATATAAAAATCTATAAAAATAAAAAATACTTAAAATATGATTATGACATAGTAAAATATATAAAAATAATATAAATATATGAATTATCAAATCAACTTGTTGGTGATGTTTTATAGAGATGTTTAGGGTTGGGTTGGGTCAAGGTCCACAATTTTTTGAATTATTTGTTTAAATTTGAATTTGGCCATTTCATACGCCCGAATCATTATTTAAAAAAAAATAAAATATAAAAAAATTATTTTATATTAATATTTATACATTTTATAATTATATTTAAAAAATTATTTGTTGGTATACGAATAATAATTTGAGTTAACTTAGAACACAATAAATGAAACGTAGATTTGACTTAAATTAATTCAAACCTATTAGAATGATTAAACTATTCGACGCTTAAACAAGTCTAATAATATCTTTTTTTATGATTTTTTTATATAAAATTTTCAACATCATATTGTTACTACCAATTATAACTCGTAATAAAACATAAAAGAAAACAAATATTAGATCCAGTATTTTTAGACATAATGAAAACATGAATATTTAATAAATATAAAAATAAAATAATAAAAATGAAGTTTTTTTTATTCCAATGTTGTTATTTTATTTGTTAATTATTAAAATAAGCGATTTTGAAATTAATTTTTAAAATGGGTTAATTTTTAGCATAAATTGAAAACTTACCGCATGAAAGGGATAATACTTAAAAGGACTCGTCCCTGGCTGGAAACTCGCCCAATAAGGACGCGAGTTCTCAAGAGTTAAAGTTATATTAACATATATAAATATTGGTTATATGTGATAATTGACAAAATTATCATTACATTGATAGGCAAGTTATATTAGCATATATCCCACTGATCAGGTAAATTAATGTTTTCATTAATGATAATTGGATAAAATTATCATTAAATTGACAATTATATATTGCTGTAATTATGTCTATTATAGGTTTATGTTTGATTTTTTTTAATATTCATGTTCGACGTATATTGATTGAATTTCAAATATAAATATAGTTCTTTATAAATATAAAAATAAATACGTACCTATATATCATATAAATTTTCGACTCATTTTTTGTTCGTTTCGGTATTAGGTCATTTTAAGTTTGAATTATTTCTATTTCGAGTTAATCGGGTTTAAGATTGGGTTAATCGCATTTAAAACTTAGGTTAATTAGTTTCAAGTTAATTAAGTTTAACACTCGAGTTTATCAAATTCGATTATTTCAAGTTAATTTAAGTTCGGGTCATTTCAAAGTTTAAATATTTTTGTATTCAAGTCATTTTCGAGATCAGGTTGTTCAATTTTGAGTTGTAAAATTTTTTTATTAAATTAAATTTAAATTCGAATAAATTGATTAAATTTTTTAAATCCAGATCAAAATTGATAAATATACTCTCGATATATTAAATATAAACTCCAATCAAAATTAATACTTTCCTATGGCAACAAATATCAAACAAAGAAATTTCTCACATTATGGCATAAACCAATAATAACACACAAAGCAGAAAAAAGAGGTTTATTTAAAATTTAAGATAAGCAAAACAAATAAGGTAGAAAATGAATCTAACATTGTCATCGCGACTTGGGAACTGACCCTCTCAATGGGCGAGTTCCCACCTATTTCACCTATTCGGAGGCTGAGTTTTTATAGCGTGTTAATTTTGCATATATTTTGAGAATTAATTTAAAAATTATTTATTTTAATAATTAAAATAATAATAATATTATAATAAAAAATTTAAAAATAATATATTTAATAAATGTATTATATTTTATTAAAAATCTTAATATATTTTGTTATTTGTAATATATTTATATTTATATTATTAATAAAAAAATATAAAATATAGTATTTATATAAACCTTTAATGAGCATGACAGTTTGATACTGTACTGTCAATACTTTTCCCAAGTACATGCACATTGTACTTGGATTTGTATTTTTGATTTATAGATAATATTTAAAAAATTAATGTGTCACCTCGTTTTTTATAAATTTTTTTATTTAAATAAAAAATCAATTTATTTTTTAATTAAAAAACACAAGAAACAAAATAGGGGAAACTTACTTGTATATGAAGTGTACGGCATGTGGACAAGTTTCCTTGTAAATTGAGGCAAACGAAATTGTGGGGTCAAAAGCTTTGAAAAATAATAAAAAATGATTTAAGAATCTTTTAAATATCGTATTTTTTTAAAAAAATAATCTATTTTAATTAACATATCACTTATTAATTCGATTACAAAATTTCAAAAAATTTGTTAGAGATAGATTGTATGTGGTTCATATATTTTTTTATATACATATATTTTTATATTTTATAAAATTATACCGAATAGGGTTAGTATAAATATATTATTGATGTAAAAAAAAAACTTATAACCACTGCTCCTGGGGACGTAAGCACATTGCTAAATTTTGTTAAATTTCTGTGTTGATTTCTTATTTTTTTTCTTCTTTATGTTTTTTTTTGTGATTCTTTGATCATTAGTTGTAACAGAGATTGATAGAATAATTTTTCATAGGGTTAAATACTTATTTGGTTATTATATTTTAATATGATTTTTAATTTGGTATTTAAAGAAAAAAATATTAATTTGATATTTGAACTTTCATTCTGTTAAACATATTAACCATTTAGACTAACACTGTACGTCAAGCATTAATATAACAGTTAACAATCAATTAAAGTATGACGCATGATAAAAATGTCAAGTCATTAGTACCACGTTATCATGAACATTTTTCTAAAATATTAAAAAAATAGAAAAATTAAAAAATTTTAAAAATTTTTATGCTGACGTAACATTAATAATATTATATTTTTATCACATATCAATCTTCAATTGGCTGTTAATTGCTTATGTTAGCGTTTGATTAACGATGTTACTCCGAAAGGCCAACATCTTTAACGGAATAAAAATTTATGTATTAAATTAATAATTCTTTTAAATACTAAACTTAGAATTATACTAAAGTATAAGAGTCAAATGAATAATTAACCTTTTTTTTATAATATTTTCAAATATAAAAAAGCTATAATCTAATAAAAAATCATAAATATTAAAATTTAAATTTCAATAAATATAACCTCTTATTAATAATTATATATTAATTGAAATAAACTTCGCACTTAAGTTTCTTATTGCATATATCCACTTATCAGGTTGATCAAAATAGTAGTACATTAGCATATTCTTATCATTATAGTTCTTTCCAATTTTATAATGTTTTCATTTCGTAAGTGAAACAATTATTGAAAATTGGACCACCTCCACTTACAACCACAAAACGTTGACCGAAAATAAAAATAAAATATACAAACAAAGATTAAAATAGAAAATAGTTATTATTATTATTATTATTATTTTTAATTTAATCCAAATAAAAAATAAAAAAAATTTAGTATCTGAGTTGACTCAGAGCCTAAATTAAGTTAACCAGATAAAAAGATGATACGAAAAAATAAATTAAAAAAACACTAATGTCGTAGAAAATTGGAATTAAAATTGATAATTGTGTATACGAAATAAATTACAAAAATTATAGAAATACTATATTTGACTAAAAGCAATATATATATATGTATATAAATCGTCTTGTAATTAAGCAATATCCATCTACAATATTTAAAATTATAATTTAAAAATGATTTACTTATTATTCTATTTCACCAATAATTCGAATTTTATAGAAATATAAAATACTAAAAGAAAAAAAAATTCACGGTCTTAAGTATAAGCATTATGCTACTGTCACGGGCTTGAACTTTAGCCTAACAAACTGCGCGGCCTTAGGCTTAGGATATGATTCCTTATATGCCTAAGTCAACCTAAAAACACTCAAAAGAAAAATCTAAATTCTCTAAAAGCACTGAAGCTAAAAGCTTAAAAGATAAAAGCAGAAAAGAAGAATACAAAGAGAAAAGAGAGAAATGCTCAAATATATTTCTCAAGTATTAGATGATACAAATGAGGTTGGGGAGGCCTCTCTATTTATAGTTAAATTCCCCAAACATCAATGGCTCTGATTAAATTTAATAGACGACTAGGATTTACACTTATCTATAAAATTTAGAATCCCAGATGAATTTAAACTTTAATAACTTTATCTCTATCTAATTTTAAATAAGTTGGAGTAGTTGGTTTTAACTGTATCTCCAAGCTTTTAGAAACTGGGCCTTCTAGAACTCTTGGGCTTATTTTAGTAAGCCAAGTTATTCTATGTAACTTGTGTCTTTAGGCCTGGGCTTATTAGTGTGGCCCATGACACTATCAGGTAGTTAGAGTGTAATTGAATGGAGTTAAGTTTAAGTCGTAAGAAGTTTGGGTTTAATTCGAAATTTGAATTTAAAATTTTTTTAGAGTTCATTCGAGTTTTATTTTTAAAATTTGAGTTTAATTTGAAATAAAAATTTAATTATTCGAACTCACTCTATTAATCTGATTTACTTAGTAAAAACTGAGTTTGATTCTTATACTCGACTTTAAACTCAATTATTTATATTCAAACTCAAACTAAAATTTTTTTGATATTAATTAAAAATAAAAAAACTTAATTTAGCTGACAAGCTATTGAGTCATCAAATTAAATAGTAGCATATTTGAATTTGACTTGTTCTTAATTCAAAATATTTGAATTTAACTTAACAATTATCAAATTAAATTTTAAATTTTAAATTTAATTTTAATTACTTACGACTATAAATATCTTATCTACACTTACGAACGTCAAAATAACTACTAGCAGGGTATTTACAAGATCTCACCCGTTAAACCGATTTAACCGAGTCATAACCGACGTGCCTGAGTC
This sequence comes from Adansonia grandidieri, assembly GCA_038382065.1. Taxonomy (NCBI): domain Eukaryota; kingdom Viridiplantae; phylum Streptophyta; class Magnoliopsida; order Malvales; family Malvaceae; genus Adansonia; species Adansonia grandidieri. The sequence continues at coordinate 29,134 of JBBYHK010467654.1, forward strand.
ATAACGCGTAAAATCGTAAGTCAAGGATTTTTGTTTTAGAAAATAAAAAAAAATATTTATAGTTTCATATTACAAAAAAAAAAAAAACAATATACTATATAAAAATTTATCTGTCTTTGTTACCGTGTGTGGTTCCAGACTCATTGGCTTTGCCTGTCACCGCTGCATCTCATTCTCGATCTCTCCTGCTTCCTCTTTCCGGCAGAAAGCACCGTTTTCTCTCATATTAATACCACTTTTTATTTATTTATTTTTTCCTTTTTTTTGTTGGATTGGTCGCGATTTCCAGGTTGAATCACTGAATTGGTGACGATTTTTTTAATTATTAATTTTTATCCTTTTTTCTAATCAGTATATTTGTATTTATAGATTGAATTTTGTATAGCGGGAGAGGTTTTTCTTTTATCTTTTTGTTTGTTTGTTTTTTCGTTAATCTGTGTTTTTTGAGTGAACCCGAGCTTTGAGGCTCGGGGGAACTTGGGGAGATCCGAAAAGCTAATGGCAGCCGAGAATTCCAATGGTGGTGGGCATGATCCGAATCATTGTTATTTGCAGAACTTCATACTTTACGAGACTCGCTCGGTATTGCTTCCTCTTTCTCACTCGTATATTCATTCGCATAAATACCTTTTTTTTCTTTTTTTTTTTTTGCTGATTTATTCGAATGCTTGTGCATACATTGACGTCTGTATATATGGCTGTTGGTTAAGGATTTTGACTTGTCAGTTTTCATCATTTGAAGACTTTGAAGTTGCTTATATGTTTTATCACGTTATAGCTCTTGTCGATCTTTGTGTTTATTTTTCATCCCTTTTTCTTGCAGTTTTTTATCCATTTTTTGTGTTCTTTTCAATTTTTGAGCACATACGAGGATTTTTAGCTTTATCTTTGTATGTGCTCTGTAATTTGCCCTGTTTTTCCCCTTGTTTGGCTTGATATTGAAATAGTTTGATTTGTTTTTCGTAAATAAAGTTTGAAATATTTAAAATCTGATGTATAGTTCTTTTGCATAAGAAATAATTGCCCAAATTTGGATTTAGTTATTTCTGATGTTGTGAGGCTGACTCAGATTTTTTGTCTCTTGACTTGAGTGCTAATGGAACCGATGCTTTAATTCGAAATAGGAAGTTCAATATGCTGTCTAAATTCTGTTTTCAAAACTCAAAAGTGTCTGCTTGTTATTATCTCAGTAGCGGTTTGCTTGAATTCGCATTTTGGAATTTTTCATGTATCAATCTCTCGGAACATGCTGAATTCAACTTCGTGTAATATATAGGTCACGATTTTAGGTATTTCTTGTTTGGATTTTCCTTTGTGTAATTCTCTTTATTTTCAATCATCTCCTATGAAGTCTCAGACTGCTTTTTTTTTTTTTCCTCACGAAGTCAGTTTGGTACTGAGGTTGCGCGCGGTGATTGTTAACATGCTTGGATGCTAGAAAAACTTCATTTTGTTTGATATGGAATTAGTCCCTATGCTCACTGCATGTTCTACATATCTTATAGCTTGTCATTTTTCCCTCTTTTTCTGCTATGATGCAGATAGGAATAGCAGAGCTGTTATATATATATAAATATATATATATATATATATATTTCTTTCCTTTTGTGATCAATCTTAATGCGACATTCATGTATTCCTGCTGTGCAACAGAATTTCTATATGATTGGAACAGACAAGAAGGGAACACTTTGGAGGGTATTAAAGATTGATCGATTAGACCCGTCTGAACTAACCATTCTTGAAGATTCTACAACATACTCAGAAATTGAATGCTGTGATCTATTAAGACGGATACATGAAGGAAACAGGCCCACAGGTGGACTTAAATTTGTTACGGTTTGTTATGGACTCGTTGGTACGTAATATCTCTCGGGTTCTACACCTTCTTTTCTAGTTATGTTCAGTACAAGTTAACAATTTTCTCCTCATTAAATTTAGGGTTTATAAAATTTTTGGGACCTTATTACATGCTGCTGATCACGAAACGAAGGAAGATTGGTGCAATTAGTGGCCATACTATCTATGCCATTACCAAGAGCGAGATGATTCCAATTCCAAATTCTTCTGTCCGGTCCAATATGGCTTATTCTAAGAATGAAAAAAGGTCTTTTGTCAATTCTGCATGTAATCGTAATATGTCCTTGGTACTTATAAGGAGACATATGAAATTACCAATGAAAGTATTAATTGTCCATTTGTATTTAGATGGAATTGTATTATGTTGTGGTTGCTCTTTGATCTTCTTCTCTATTAATTATGTTTTCTGGAACAATAATCTGAGTTCTGGAGTTTTTTTAAAAGTTGAAGAGTTCCATAATGTGGAGGTAATCTCTGTGATATTTTTTGTTGGTACACGGTTCATGTTATATTATGACATGGGCCCATGCAGTTGAACTTATCTAAAGCACTTTTTTTTTTTTTTTTTTTTATGGTTAAATCTTCCTCTTCTTTCTGGTTCATATTGAAACAAGTAAGTCAGCTTTCACTAGTTTAATGTTGTATCTTCTTAGTTGATACTATTTGTAAAGGCTATTGCCAGTTCAATTCCTGCGTATGTACAGGGGCAAACTTCATTCCTGTATGATGTTAGTATAAGGTATTGAATGAGACAAGGTATCATCAGGGTTTCTGGGGAAATTTTAGTTTCTCTTCATTTCGTGGTTAAAGTTCATAGTTTAAGCAGTTGTTTAATAACTGAACTTGCATTAACATGGCTTTCCTTTTCTTTCTTTCTTGTTTTTCCTCGTTGACATAGATACAAGAAGCTCCTCTGCACAGTGGATCTTACAAAGGACTTCTTTTTCAGCTACTCATACAATGTCATGCATAGTCTTCAAAGAAATTTATGTAGGAATGAGACAGGGCTATTACACTATGAAACAATGTTTGTGTGGAATGAGTTCTTAACTCGAGGAATCCGGAATAATCTCAAGAATACTCTGTGGACTGTTGCCTTGGTATATGGCTTTTTCAAGCAGGTACGAATACTCTAGGCTTCTTCCTATTCACTAATTTCTGTGATAAGTAAAAGCGAAAGGATGTTGCTGGAAAATGGTTAAGTTGAAGTAGATATTAATATTCTTTTGGTTTCTATATCTGTTATGCTTGAAACATCTTGCTTTAGAGGGATCTGGATGACCCCATACTTTATTACCATATTAAGCTGTTTTGGAATTTTTTGGGTATGGTGTAGCTTTCGAATTTGATTTTTTGCTTTGTTTCTATTAATGGTACTTTTATTTATTTAATCCTCAATTTCGGGACCAACCATCAAGTTTATTAATTTTTTGATAAATGGAATTCTTTTGTCAATAATCTTAAGGAGCATAAACAACCCATTTGCAATGTTTTTTCTTATAACTTTAGCCACTTTACAATGAAGTATTTACAGAGTCAAATACTGCAGGTTTGCTCGTCAAACTTTTGCTGAACATGTTTGCTATAATCGTTGTTTCCTTTAATGCAGGGGTTTGAAGTTTTAATCTAATGTTCTTTGTTTCCTGCTTTGATGTCCAGGTTAAAATTTCCGTCTCTGGCAGGGATGTTACATTAACTCTCATTGCAAGACGTTCTCGGCATTATGCTGGAACAAGGTTTAGATGCTTTACAAACTGCTTATTGAAATATCTACTGGATTATTTATATAATTGGGACTGCTCTTAACCATCACAACCCATTTGGAAAATTAGCTTTTCTTTGTGCTAGTTTCTATTTTGTGATTTCACCTTGCTCTGATTTTTCTTTGCTTAATTGTGAGTTATGTTTTCTGATTGCTTCTGTCATATTACAGATATCCTTTTTTTTTCATCCTACTTTGTTGCTGCTCTTGATTCAGGCATGAGTCTTATTTTCCTTATTCTCTTCTATTACATAGATATTTGAAACGTGGTGTGAATGAGAAAGGTAGAGTAGCAAATGATGTTGAGACAGAACAAATTGTGTTTGAAGATGTTCCTGAAGGATGCCCCACACAAATAAGTTCTGTTGTTCAGAATAGAGGCTCCATCCCACTTTTCTGGTCTCAGGAATCTTCACGCTTGAATTTGAGACCTGACATCATGTGTATGAATGCTTTCTGTTTAAATAACACACTTAGAGAGTGAGAGGCATAAATCTTTAGTTTTACATGGTAACCACTGTGGATTTTCCTAATTTCGCCTTCTGTTTCCAGTATCAAAGAAGGATCCAAATTATGAGGCAACAAGACTACACTTTGAAAATCTTGTAAGGAGATATGGAAATCCAATAATCATATTGAATTTGATAAAGGTAGGCCTTGTACTTGTTAATTATTTTCTGGTACGAAGGAGGCCGTAACCTGGGAATTGGGGAAGAGGTTGCACATTCTGGGATTCAAACCCCAGACTTGTAGAATGTCACCTCTGCATGAGCCAACCGGGCTTAATCCTGGGTTCAGTTTCCATAGACCTTGTGATTTTTTTCTATCTACAATATTTGCTGATTCATTCTGCTTTCCACTGAACAGAGATTTGAGAAGAAACCTCGGGAAACTATTATTCGTGCAGAGTTTGCAAATGCAATCAGATTTATCAATAAAAGTTTACCCAAGGAAAATCGTCTGAGGTTCCTTCACTGGGACCTGAATAGGCACTCCAGAAAGTATTCCTATGTTCCTTACTCCCCTTGCTTATGCAAAATTCTAGCTTAGGATATTTGAATTAAATAGAGTTTGATCTCTTTCTGCAGAGGTACAAATGTGTTGGAACTTCTAGGCAGAGTGGCTGATTATGCATTAAACTTAACGGGCATCTTTTACTGTCAAGTAACCCCAAATTGTAGACCGGAGGGGTTGTTGAACTTATCTTGCTTGGTGTAAGTTTCGCACCGATGTTGATAATATTTTTATAATGCTGTAATTTTTGTCTTCCATTGTTATAAGTCAAATAAATTTTTCAAATATAAACATGTGAAGTTCCTAATCTTTTTGCTGCTACCAATAATATCCCTTTAGCTCTGCCCTTTCTGTCATGAATTATCTCAACCTGTAATGTAACCTACAGTGATCTCTCTTGTATTTGCTTTTTCCATGAAAAATATAGCCTTTTAGGTTTTTGTCGATGTGGTTTGCCGATGCTTTTGCTGATTATTAATGTTAACTACTTGTGCTGCTTTGCATTCAAATCTTTTGCAGTCAAAATGATGAGTGCTCTGCTAAGATCCCTTCTGAAAGAAGTTATGATGTTGAGAAGTTGGAAACTGATGGTGTTAATGATAAAAAGAATTATAGTGAGAATATAAAACCCCCCATGTTTCAAACCGGAGTCCTTAGAACAAATTGCATCGACTGTCTAGATCGCACTAATGTTGCCCAATATGCCTACGGATTGATGGCTCTTCGACGCCAGCTCCATGCTATGGGCTTTGCAGACTCTCAAACTATTGATCTAAACAGTCCTTTGGCAGAGGATTTAATGGAAGTTTATGAAGCAATGGGTGACACCATTGCTCTGCAGTATGGTGGCTCTGCAGCACACAACAAGGTAATCCTTCTTATAGATTTAGGGAGCTTTTGTAATCATTGCAAACGGAGAAATTCATAATAATGAAAAACAAATTTCTTTGTCAAAATTAATACATGTTCCATCCAGTGGCTATCAAATTAGTATTTAGGGTCTATGTTACTCGTACTCGGGTGTGAGTGTCGTATGTGGCCGACATGGGTATGTTCAATTTTTTCGACAATTTTCATTCCAGATGAGTGTCAGATGTGGATACTTTAAGAAAAATTAAGAGTCGGAGCAACATAGTTTAGGGTTTTAAGATGGCAGTGTAAACCTTGAAAACTTGTGGTAGTTTACTAGTTGGGCTTCAGAGCCATAGATCGTTATCCGCATTTCCTTGTAGTGAATCTCCTTTAAACTATTAGGTCTCAGTTACATTCTATTATTCTGCATTGATCGTGTTAAACAGATATTTTGCCAAAGGAGAGGTCAGTGGGTAGCGGCAACTCAGTCCCAGGAGCTCTTCAGAACTTTGCAACGTTACTACAGCAACGCATACATGGATGCAGAGAAGCAAAGTGCCATTAATTTGTAAGATAAAAACAAGCCTTGTTCTTCACATACCATTATTAGCTTATGACAGGAAATGCTCATAGTGTTGGCCAAATTGCCTTTATTGATAAATGATACCTGGGGTATGTTTGGTATCACGGATGGTCTGTGCAGTGGGGAGTCCCTACACCATACGGCTCCGCGCTACCAAATGCTCTCATAGTGCATAAGGATAGTGATGGATAACGCTCTTAGAATTTGGCATTATGCTTTGCAGGTTCTTGGGTCACTTTCAGCCACAACAGGGTAAACCAGCACTCTGGGAGTTGGATTCGGACCAACACTATATCGTTGGAAGGCATGGTCCTAATCTTTTTAATGAGAATGATAGGTACATGGAGTCTCTGAATTGCAAATACCTGCTGTACCAAATTTCCAGTTCCAACGATTTCTGTGAGAGTGTATATTGCCAAATAATCCTAATTCTAGATATAATCTGTGGATTTTTACCAAAATTCTAATGTTTTTATATACAGTATTGTGTTTGTAAATCTAATCCTTTTGAAGATTCTATCGCAATGATTGTTCTAATCCTTTTTACGATTGTATCGGAATGATTGTCAATTTATGGATTGTAACCAATAAGGAGTGGTTATTGCAAAAACAACTAATGAGGTCACTTTTAAATATCTGTAGGCCATCTTTTAGAAGATCACTATCTGATGGCAACATTATTTCTGGAACTGACTCTTCCGTGGATGCACCAAATGCTGGATACCATCAGCCTTTGTCTGAAAATATAGGAGTTACCGGTGTTCTTTCTGAGTCCACTCCAGAGATACCAACTTGTGAAATTTCTTATTCCAGGTGTGCCCAAACAATTTTTTTTCCAAGTTTATCATCTTAGTGGTTGATATAATAAAACAGTAGCTCTTGATTTAAAATATCTCTTGAGATTGTATTCTTCCAAGAGGTTTATAGCAAGGTTCCATCTTAAAGGTGCGAACATCTTAAAAGTTCAACATGGTGTTGGTTGTACTGAGGAACTATGATAACAAACCACCTTCACTAAAATAATTTGGAACTGATTTAGAGACTTCATGGCCTGTCTCGCTGACTAAATTTTGGCTGCCTTTCTAGGTTTACTCCAAGAATGTCTTGCAGGCAGCTTTTCGGCGATATGGAGAAGGACCATTTTCTTCAAAGTAATCGCTTATGTTACTATGAAAATGAGGATGAATGTAGTTGCACCAATTTTGATATGGACTGGCTTTCTTCATCAGGAAATTCATGTGATGATGATATATGTGACAGGTAGAAGTCATCTTCGTTAAGGTTAATTTAGAAACGCAGAAAACTTTCCAAACAATGTTTTTCTCCAAAATCAATGATCATTGTGCTGACTGCCAATTATGTGTGCTTCCTTCTGTTCTCAGCTTGTACAATTTGTGGTTTTTTCATTATTCTATTCTTCTAACTCCAAACCTTGTAGCGATAACTCATACATTCGTTCACTTGCAGGTCTACCATGGGCCTATCCTCGGAAAATATTGATGCTGAACTAAAAATTCATATGACCACATCACCTAGTGAGTTCGGTTCAAGCGTCAAGGTTAGTACTTTGTTGTTTTTTGAACTCAATTACTGCATAGTTACAATTATGCCTGAAGAGAGTTCCAACATCCTTTTTTTTTTCCCAACTTCCCCCTCTCTCCTTTCCCTTAAATCAACAAACTTCGAAATTTTTTCAAGTTGCTAATGTTTGAGTTGTATTTGTAGGGTATAGTTTTCGAGTACATGATTTCAGAATGTATCTTCATCCATTTCATTTTCCCACGTCATTGGTTGAAAAAAATTCTTTTTTTTTTTTTTTTCAAATTTGTTTAGGGAGGTGCTCGAACGGCATCCGAACTCACTTGTGATGCTATTATGGATGAATTTTCCGAGAGCTTTGTGAATTGGGTTGCTCATGGAGAAATGCTTACACCATTGAAGTTTACTTCAATGTAGTTCCGGGATAAAACTTGTTTCGACTGCAACAAAATCGAACCCATCCAAAGGATGTGAGTTCATTTAGAAATAAAACCGATGAGCTTAGCTGAGAACAGCGTTTGCTTAATCATGGAGGAAGCAAAAATCAGTACATAGCTAATTCATTTTGGAATTCTGACCACCTCAATCTGCAAAGATCCTGAATACCATAGGTTTGTTTCAACCCTCTGAATATTTCATAAATAGATGAATGCCTTTTTGAGCCCTTGACATTAATGGCATGCTTGTATTTCCTTTTACATCATCATAACTTTTCGAAAAATAGATATATTTGTATAGTGTTCCTATTATTTTTCTTCTTTCACAATCATGTTTGAGATGTTACACATTAATATAAAATTTTACATGTTAATAATTTTTATTATAAAGATTTTGATACGTTCATATATTTGTATCTTATTCGTTTTAAATTTCAACCCTCTGAATATTTTTTTCTAAATACCGTTGACATTATTGGCCAGCTTATCATCACAACTTTTTGGAAATAGGTATCTAGGGTAATCTATGTATTTGTATCATATTCATGTTATTTTCTCATATTATAACTTTTTGGAAATAAGTATATACGGTAATTTGTGTATTTGTGTCATTTTTATGGCACATATTTATATAAATTTTGACATATTAATAATTCGTGTTATATATAGTTTAATACATTCATGTAATTATTTTATGTTCTTATTATATTTTCTTTTCATATCCAAAATTGTTAGGTCTCAAATAAATAAGCATGTATCCAAATATACATTCAATCAATGTATTCATATCCATATCGCGCTTCTGCGATTTCTCATGTTATAATCATGTTTAAAGTTTTACATACTTATATGAATTTCGGTACGTTAATAATTCGTGTTATATAAATTCTGACACAATCATGTATATGTCAAATAAGTATCATGCTTAAAACCTTGATGTTTCATTAGAATGAAATAGAAAGCGAATAGAATAGCTATTCGATGAGAATGTGATAGAAAAGTTATAGGTATTTTATTGTTTGGTTGGTTGTATGGAATAAGGGAGGAATATTATTACTTTGTTTAGTCGGTAAAAACAATGTTAAGGAATAGGTAAATAGTAGGTTCAAAAGTACTTTTTTTTTTTTTTTTTTTATTTTGGGATAAGTAGATTGCTTTTCTATTATCCAAGAAGTCGTAAACTGCTACAAAGAAATAGGATACAAGAATTATATCAGAAGCAAGAAAAACAAAATATTGGATTGTTTAACCTCATTACATCAGAAGCAAGTTAAGAAAAAATGGCAGAATTCAACCCCGAGTTCTTACATGATGCAGGATTTACGGAGTTCATCTTGACATTCCTGAGACCATGAGGGTGTAGGGCAATTATGTTACGAATTTGATCCATTAATCTAGCTTTGGTAAACTCAATTTGAGTACTGTTTCTTACTTTCTAAACAAAATATATTAGTGCATTCCAAGCTATGTCTAGGATAATTGCAATTAAAGTTCTGCATTTGAAAAATCTAATGGCCCAAGGGAATTCTCTCCTCCAATTTGAAGCTTTCTATGAATTTGTAGAGATTCATAGTAGAGATCTAGTATTCGACTCTTCATTTTTTTTAAATACTCATGTCCGATGCATATTTAGATGTGGATATGATCTTCCAAGGGCTCTTCAAATACAATAGAAATCTTGTAAAAAATTGAACATATCTATCTCGAACACATACCTGTATCCGACACTTACACTCAAATCTGAATAACATAAGTCATAAGTACCGTGGATGAAAGATGCGTTGATTAACTTTAATTGATTTCCTCCTTCTCAAATCTTCTTCTTCTTTTTTTTTTTTTTTTTAAAAAATTTTAAATGGTCTCTTTTTCCAATATTTCCATGTTCTTGTTGTGGCTAGATTACTTTTGCAATCTTTCTTGATTCATTTTAGGGAATATAATTGTCAGCAATAATGAAATTTGAAAGTTCTGTCTGCTTTCAATCTGTTTGCCCCTAGGCTTACTTCGGAAATGGGCTTCGGTTGCCCATGGTGTTAGGAGTAGTCTCCCTCCTCTTCTGGGTGAAATCAAGGTTACGGTGATTCAACCGTGCTTTCATACTTGTAAGAACTCATCATCGACTTTCTCGGGTTTCTCTGTGTTGCTGCGGGTAGCTTGTTATCCGAACCTCGGAGACCAAGCATCGGAACGAATTCGGGTTCTTGTCCATCTCACAATTCGGAGAAGCATGGGGGCAAATTTGTAATGTGGAATTGTGCAGGAGAAACCCTGCCTTAAGAGCTTATGTTTAAGACAACTATTCTTTCCTTACTATCCAAAACAATATATTTATGTCGTGTTTCGTGTTATTTACTTAGAATTGTCTGGCTTACCAAACATGAGGCAAGATACATGAAGATCTTAGTGAAGATGTAACAAATTAGTTTTTATTTGCATTTATTTACAAGTAATATGACATCAGCTGAGTTGCAATGAAAAGTGTTTTAAAAAAAAAAACTTGACCAGTCGAACTGATTGAATTAGAAGTAAGTGGCCTGTTCGATTCATTTATCATCAAACTCGATATTTATCAAATTGATTGAATAAGTAAAAGGACTAAAGAAACTTAAAAACTTATTTGAATCTTTAACCTTCTGATTTCATATTACAGATCATATTATCTAATTAAATACATATCTTTACTATGTAGTTATTAGATTTAATACTCATTTCCCATTAAAATTTTTTTAATACAATTGATTAATTTAATCGATTCAATCAAATTAGACAACAATAGGAGATTTCAACGGTTTGACTTTCGATCTGGTCTGTTTGCAAATCAAAATCAATGCTTAAATGGCTATGGTGATTGTGTTGATCTCAATTCTGCTGTAAGGGTGCAAATAAGACGGATGAATTCTGGCCACCGAAGGTGAAGGAGTTTGACAGTGCTACTTTAACGTCTAAACGTTCCTTCTTTGGGCCAACCAGAAGATTCGTATCCTGAAAATGCCACATTTTTAAACTCTTTCAGTTCTAGTTGTATAATTAAAAAGCTATTCTACTGTCTCGTTTTGTTCAAAGTTTTTAGACAAATTTATGTTCTGAGCCACAGATTTGGGCTCTGTTGCTTAATTCGAAGTTAGAGCTCATTCGGGTTTTATTTTTAAATTTAAATTATATTTGAGATAAAAATTAAATTATTTAAATTCATTTGATTAAATTTATTTATTTAGTAAAAAATAAGTTATATTCTTATGCTCAACTTCAAGTTCGAATTAAAATTTTTTAATACTTAGTTAAAAATAATATATATATATATATATATATACACTAAAAATAAAAAAGTTCAATCAGACTCATTAGCTACTTAAGTTAAACTTATTAAAATATTCGAATTCAACTAACTCGATAGGTCAAGCTGCTCGGGCTTGACTTGACAATGACTTAGCATAACTCAAGTTTTTATCCTAGGTGAACCTAAGTAGTCTACGAGTATAGGTGTTTCGTTACACCTCTACTTCTAGCATCCAATATCCAGAATATTAATGGTGGTTAAATTAAATCGGTTAGACAAATCGGTTCAATCACGAATCATTAAACTATTCGGATCGATATAGTACATAGAGGTGAGCATATTTTGAAACGGCAGAAAAACTAGTTCGAATGGTAAAAAAATTGATTATATATATTTTCAAAATTTTATTTATAACCAATAAAATTCGAATATTTAAAATTTTAGTTTTATATTAAAAGAATATACTATTAAAACAAATGCTTATTTTTATTAATTACGTATTATATTTAATATTTATTAACATTAAAAATAATTTTTAAATATTTAAGATTTTTTACTTAATCGGTTAGATAAAAAATCGAAGATCTAATTGATTTGATAGCTGAGACGAATTTTTTAACCTTGCAAAAGAAAAATTAAAAAAAAAAAAATTAGAAGACAAAAATGCTAATGTTAATGGTTCATACCACGCCTTCGTCAGGATTATCAAGGTTGATATTTGGATGGATCCACCCTGTTTGTATCGCCTACAAATACGAAAAAAACCCAGTTTAGTAATCTAACATTGAATTTTTTCTTTGAAAGTTTTTGAACTCGTATATTTAATCGTGTCATAAGTTTATTTAAGATATTATATATATATATATAGATTTGTTAAATTTATGCAGAAAGTAAATGTTAAAAAAATCGGATTAGAGATCAAATCAATAAGACCTTCGGTCTTTGATTCAACCAGTTGAACCAGTCGGTTTGATATATTTATAGTTTTTAATGTTTAAATACTAATTTAATCTAAAATAAATATTAAATATAGTTGATAATTAATAAAAAATACATTTTACTTAATGATAAGGTATTTAACTTTAATTCAAGAGGTTTGAGGTTTAAATTTTATTAATTATAATTAAAATTTAAAAATATTAAAAATTTATAAAATTAATTTTTTACTGTTGAATCAATTTTTAATTATTTTAATTATAAAATAATTTTTATATAATGTTCGAACTAAATAAATGACTGATTCTTAATTCAATCGGTCTAATCAAGTAATCCAGGTTTTTATTCAATTCATAAAGCATTAATAGGAGATGAAAACCCTACTGAAAGAATTTATTTTCGTGGGAATTGATTTTACCTTAATTGCTGTAATTGCTTCCACCGTACCTGTTGCCCCCAGCAGGTGGCCGGTCATGGACTTCGTAGAGTTAATTCTTAGCGGAACCAATACCAAACCAAGTAATAATGACGACTCCGGCGTCAAGACTAAAATAAATTCGTATCATCCGACAGATTCGATTTATATTAAATTAAATTTAAATAAATATTTTTATAATTTAAATTAGTTCGATCAAATTATTACTTAAATAATAAAAAATTATTTTTATTTAAATTTAATTATAAATATTATTATAAAAATATTTTTAATATTATTTTAAATAATAAAATAATTTTTTCTGTTGGTGCAAGGTCGGCCCAATCTTGGCTAAGGAAACAAAATAATTTCTAGTCGCATTTGGCTCGTAAGCACCTCTATTCAAGGCTAAAGTGAGCAATTATTAGTGAATCTCGTACGAAGTCTAATTGATATATATATATAATCATTTTAAAAAATTAATATTAAAAAAATTTAAAGTTTAATTTTTTCAACAAATGTAATTTTTTTTTTATTCTCGAATTACGATCTCTTTTAAATTTATAAAAATGAGCTTAGTATTAGTAATTTTTACCTCGGGATTGTTGCCAAAACAATGGATCAACGCTCCGAATTCTTTCAAATCACCAATTTGTGTGGATGCAGCATGTGCATTTATATAGTTCACGTCTTCCCTAGCCACTCTGGCATTAGCCAATGCTTTCTCTATACAAGTAACAATCCCTGCATTTGGATGCCAAAAAAAAAAAAAAAAAAAAAAACTGTTATAAGCACGGATTTAAATTATGAATTCGGATATATTTTTAATTATATCATATTTATTATAATTATAAATATAATAAATATTATTATCAATAATAAAAAAAGATAAACCATAAAATAATTACTCGTAAAATAATTGTTAGTTAAATCTCGTGATTTTTACATATAAAAGTACGTCTCAAGAAGGGGTTACGTTCATATACCGTCGGGATGGGGCTGAGTCAGGTGATACGCATCGGCAGCAAGGCTTCCACCCAGAAACTCCGCATAAATTTTTGCACCTCTTTGCTGCCAGATTATTTACAGTGACATAATAAAGCAAATTGCTGGCTGTGGAAAAACTTAGAAACACACAAAGATGATAATGAAAGGGATTAGTATGTAAACCGGTTCTCGAATTATGCATTTTTTATAATAATTTGGTAATTTTAAAGATTAAAATTTTTACAATCAGACATTTGAATTTGTATTTTGCTCGTAGATAACCTAATGGACAAATCTAGTTATATAAAATATTAATATGATACGATTGATTAATACAGAATTGTCAAAAAATCAAATCAATAAAAAGTATAAAATATGGGATTAAATTACATATTAATCTCTATAAACATTTAATTTTGTCCGAACTCCTTCAAGCGTTGCTCCGGGCCTCAAATCCTAATTTTTTAGGTTCTAGACCTCTCAAAATCTTGTAAGAGTTTGGAAACACCCAACAAATTATAGATAAGACCAAAAGTTCTAAAAATTAACCCTGATCAAACTTGATTAACCCGAATTAAACTTGATCAACCCAAATCAAACCTAGTCAAACTTAGTTGGAATTGGGCCAAAAGAGTCACAATGATGAAAGGAAGAAAAAATTGAACGAAATTGATTCTGGTTAAACTCGATCAAATTCAGGTCAAATCCAATCAAATGTAGCAAAAAATTCAAATGAGAGTCGTTAAGTTAAAATTGATCGAAAAAAATTAAAATTGAGACGAATGAATCAAAAACCAGATTATATTTTTCTCACTCTGAGGTATTGGATTCGCTTCAGATACATTAGGACAACCCCAATGAAAAATGAGATGCATATTTGACACTATAGCCGAGAAATTTACCTTGGCATGTTCTAACTCCTCCAAAAGCAAAACCCCAGCTCCATCTCCAACGACAATTCCATCACGATCCTGATCCAATGCCAAAAAAATCGTGTCCCAGTTACAAAAAAATAGAGGGATTTTAATTGGTAGCTACAATGGAGTGTTGTAGTCGTTATTTTATAGTTTCGATTTTTTCGTCGATAATATTTGTGATTAATATTTATTATAATTGATTACGATAATATTTATTAAATCATAAATATGATATAATCGAAAATATATCTACGATTGTAGTTTAAATTTTTACGTATAAATGGTAATTCAAGCTTGAGGTTGCGGGTTTTACAGTGTTCCAAGGGCATGAAGCTTTGGTCGGATGACAATCCCTCTTTGACAGAACTCTGCATGCTGCAAAACCTCCCAAGGCTGCAACCCAAAGTTTAAAATTAAACAAAAATTAAAATTGGGTAAGTCCGTCAACTAAAAATCAGCGTAAATATCAAATAAGTATGGTAAATATATAGTTTAAATTCGTTTAAATTTATTCATATTATATATATATATTTAAAAAATATATTTTTAAATTTAATCTTTAACCATTTAATATTTTTTGTTAAATTTTAAAATATTAAAAATTTAATATATATTTTAAATGTTTATACTATTGAATTATACATATTTATTCTTTATATAATACAATTTTCATAATATATATAAATATAAAATTAATATATATTATAAAATTAAAAACGGGTCAACCCGAGTCGAGCTCGATTGGAGTCGAGGCATGGCATGTTTTTTAAAGGGCCTCATTTTTTTTTTTTGTTTATACTTATTTTTTGAACTTACTATTTTTATAGAAACCTCTTAAATATTGATTAAACCTTTTAATCTGAACGGATAATCTGATCCATCAATATCTCTAAAACTTGGAAGGCATTTGACATATATACCTATTGGATGAACTCCAGCATCAGAACCACCACAGAGCATCATGTCCTGCAAATCATCTTAAATTAGAGATAACCACCAACTTAAAATGTTTGGCATGTTTTACATGTATATATTACCCTTACTCAAAGTAAGTGTAAGATATAAGTATACGTCAGACATGAGTATACTTATAATTATATCTTCGTGCTTATAATAAACATGTATTAAACATAAGTTTTATGAGTGTTTTAGAAAAAATAAAGATTTCCGATAAACATAAGCTATATGTCATGCTGGAAACTCATTGATAGAAACAAGGCTTTACTTGATCTCAAGGTCAGTTTCTAATGAGAAAAATCTAAACTAATGCTTATCGAAGATTTAAATTACGATCGTGAATATTTTTTTGGTCTCATTGTATTTATTATAATTTTAGATATAATATTATTTCAAGCAAATATCAATAAAAAAAATAAAAACTAAAAAATAATAATCATAAAATCATTATTTAAATCTCGATTTCCGTAAACAAAGATTGGAAGTTAGAGACACACCGTCTCGCCCTCAACAATATGAACAGCGGCACTGAGTATACAATTATTACTCGTAGCACAAGCTGCTGAGATTACGTAGTTTGGACCCATCCAACCCTGCGATTTGGCATTGTCGGTCGTAAGTAATAACCTTGAAGCCTTACTGTTTCTTCGACGCCATTGTTATCCAAAAAGAATGTTTGAAGTTTGGGGTTATTTTTTTTACCAAATCCATTGCTAGTATTGCGGAGCCCATGTTGTGTGCTGATAGAGGTACGCTGAAAGGATTTGGCTTCTTTGATTGAATTGTAATATTTTCAATCCATTCGTAGAATATCTGTTTGAAATCTCTCCCAAAAATACAGTTAGAAACATGAGAAAAAATTGGGGGAAAAAAAGGAAAGAAAAGTTAATGCTATTACTGGAGTTTGATTTCTTACGCAATGAGTTTCATACTTCTAGATATCGGATTCGAACGAGTGTCAGATTATATAGATTTGAGTCCGATACGAATGTAATTAATCTTTCAAAAAGTCTGAATAATATAAATTTTGCAATCAATTTTTTGTATATTTAGCATGTAATTAACCTATCCTTGGATCGGGTTGCAACCCAGAATTTATTTATTTTTTTATCCAAACTCAAATAAAATTGAGTCTATTTTATTATTTAAATAATATCAAAATATTATTTTTATAATAATATTTAAATTTTTTATAATTAAATTTAAATAACTTTTATTATGAAATAATAATTCAGATTAAATCCATTTGAATTGCTAAAAATCTTATCAAAAACCCGATCCATTCGGTTTGAACCTATGAAGGTAAACATATAGCTCAACGATGGACAAATCTGCAACATTTATGTGATGGAAAAAAGATTTGTTTACCTTCAAACCTCCAAGTTCAGAGCCAATTACAATCCCACATCGAGTTTTATTAAGCACTCTATTAACTTCATCTGTAATCCCACCGTCTGCCAGCGCTTTCTTGCCAGCAGTTAAAAGATAAAGGATGAAATTATCTGCCCTTTTTGCAAGCTTGGATGAAACGTAACCTTCTGCCGAGAATGACTTCAGCTCTCCACCGAATTTCTGTTCAACATTCAGCAAACTTACGATAAAATAATTATCTACGAAGCACGAATACGGACACGACATGAGAATTTTTTGATCTGTCCGACACTTGAACAGTCCGCGGACAGAAGCGTCCCAGCTTCATAGAAGATTATTTATGATTTATTTTGATGATCGAAGAGGGACTTACCGACGGAAGCTGAGAAGTGTCCAAGTTTTCGATCCTAGTAATCCCACTACTACCTTGAAGAACATTGTTGTAAAATATATCTGGATCATCACCAAGTGGGGTTACAAGCCCAATCCCCGTCACGACAACCCGCCGCCGTTTCTCCTCCGGAGGCATTTCTTGGGCCATTGGTTTTTTTGCAGGCTGCACCGAAACCACCGCCTTTGTTGCACCTAAAAAAAGCTTTGAAAAACTTGTCAGGAAATTGGAACTTTTGAGAGATTCAATCAAACATATATTGAGTTCATCACCTCGTATACCTCTTTTGAAACTTGTTAACAGAAGTTTCTTCTTAGGCTTAAATGTGTAACTAGAAACAAGAGGAGAGGCAAGAGACGAAGCCGCCATGGAAGAAACCTTCTAGAGCTGCAAGCAGTTTAAAAAAAAAAAAAAAAGAGCTTAAACTAGTTGTTGATAACTCAGAAACGACGAAGAAATGATGGATTTTGACAGATCAAGGACTGGTAGTTAAGGGGAAAAAAAGTTTGAATTCAGAGTTGATATTGGAGAGTTTTGATCGGAATCAAGATATGAACAAAGAGTTGAAGATCGAAGGGGAAGAAAACCAGATTGAATGATCAGGGTTAGACAAAGTTCTGCAACAAATATAAGACTATTCCATAAGACAGGAATTATAGAAAAGGAAAAAAAAAAATGCAAAATGCATGCAAACTGAGTGTACATTACGTAAGCGCAAAAATAGTTCAAAAAAGTTACATTGGACATAGCATGATTGTGCAAAGATCAGATGATCAGATGATCTTAGTCGATTGGATAGATCCGGTTTATGTGATTTTGATTTTGGTTAAAGCTTTTTACAAATTCAAGTCTATTTAGTTTAGTTTAAATTATTATCTATTAATAAAAATATATTTTTTTATTTAAATTTAACTAAAAAATGTATAAAATAAAATTAATATTTTTTTAAAATATTGAAATAAGTTATCGAGTTAGATTAAATCAGACTTGGGTAAAAAGTTTAAGAAACTTTCGGATTGCGACTTAGTCAATGTATAGGTTTAATAGCCTAAAAAGTTTCATCTCTGTTATGTGTAATCTTTGATAATAATTGTTGCATCTATGTTCAAACCAGATCTATTCAAGGGTTGAGAGCCTACTCGTCTTGACTTCGATTAAGTCTATTTATGATTTTTATTTAAATTTAATTATAAAAATATATAAATATTAATAATAAATTTAATATTTTAATATAGTTTAAATAATAATTCAAACTGAATTTGAATCTACTTAAATTTAAATTCTTTTAAACCGTAATTTGACTTATAAGCATGTCTAGTTCTAACTCGTGTCAATAGGACACAAAATATGTATTGCATACTTCATTATAAAAATTGGCACGAACCTTGTGATTGATGTAATTTGAGGCAGAGAAGAAAGAAAAGAAGTTAGGTTCACCAATCCATTTCTTCGTTTTGATTCGTCTAGAATATTTGGTTTTTGTAAACAACACTATTAATCTTAATAGTTTTTGTCACGTACATGCGTGTGAGATTTTATTTTTAAAATTAAAAAATAAATTATAATAGTGAATAATTACATAGTAATGACATAATAATACTTTTTTAATCATACAATTCATTCGTATTATTTTTTACTATCAAATTGTTACTTTAATACTGATTGAATCAAAATTAAAATAAATACCTTAAAGAAACCTATTATTTATTAAAAAAAAAAGAATATATTTACGTAACAAAAAATTTTTCCTTTTTTTTTTAAAAAAATAGGTGATTTTAAAAGATTTGATGAAGTGCATAAGTTTTTTATTTAAGTGAATTATTTAACGGTAAGTGAGGTTTTTTTAAAGGAAATTGAAATTAAAAGTTAAATTAATTTTAGTACATTTTTATTTATTTATATTTTACTTAAAATTATTTTTTATATTTTAATAACTGAGTTGGCATCTGATTAATTTATGGCACTAACTTAATTATTTATTTTATAATAGTAGAGATAAACTATTTAAACCAAAGTTGGATAATAACGATATCGTTGTCTAGACTGAACTTATGACTATTAAGTAATGAATACATCCGGAAAAAATATAAATTAAAAAAAAAATTCTTTGTATTCAAATATGAATAAGTACAATGGTATGAAAATATTTTAAATAAAATTAATTAAATAAAAAATATTAAATATGAATATTTTTTATAAAATTATATGAATAAATATAGAAGTAACTATCTATATATATTTATTTATATATGATTGTTGCTTTATTAGTATTTATATTTTTATTTAAGATATTGTTATAAAAATGTATTAACGTATACGAATGTACCTAATTTTTAAAATTTTTTAATTAATTCTATGGGTCCAAAATTTTAAATAAAAAAATCAAACGTATGAACACATATTAATGTTCAATACCGATACTCAAATACATGTAACATGAGAATTCATTATTAATTATATATTTATCAAGTTTGAAAGAATTTTGTCCTAATAAAAAAAAAGCATACTTTCATGCTTAAAAAAAAAAAAAAGAAAGGGAACTACCTACATATCTAACTTATTTTATATGATATAACGGGTAAGTAACATCGATACCTGATAACATTAGATATGATATGATTATGCAATATGAACATAATATAAAAAAATATAATACGAATGATTAATGTATCAAAATCAAAGATAATGAATAATTGTCTTTTAAAAGTTTTAGGGACAAAGAAATCGTCATCTTTTATAACTATAGTCTTTGAAAAGCTTAATACAATTAAATTAGAGACGATATTTGTCTCAATACTATTAAGTTCAAGATAGAGAAGGCTTTGTTTTTATCGTTCACTTCTTTTATTCCTAAAAAATATATTATTTCATAGTATATAAATATAAAATATTTTAAATACGATTATAATACGATAAAATTCATGAAATGAATATAAGAATTTAATGTTGGAAAAAAAATTCAATGTATGGAAATTGTTTTTAATCAGTTTGAGAGCATGCAGCGCAAAATCATGAGATTTTAAGAGTAAATATTTTAATTAATAATGACGTCTTTAAAAACATGAGATGGTTGTAACAATCTCATGTTCCAGTCACACATTTCGTGTTTTTTCGTAAGGAAAATTTTGTGTTAAAATTTAATACATCAAATTCCAGAAAGAAGTAATTATTATTATTATTATTAGCAATTCAATTGGAAAATAATATATCCCAGGCAAATATAAAAAAATAATTTGTCGTTTCATTTCCATTTAATGACACAATTTGCTAATTATTTCTTTTTCGTTCCACCAATTTAGGTAATTATTACCTATCTTTCTTAGATCTATTGTTAAACTTAGACCCATGAATTGGACTAATTTTAAGTGAAATTAATTTAGATTGGGTTATTTTAAATTTTTAAAATTTTGAGTTATTTTTAGGTTTAGATAATTTTAATTTTAAGTTATTTGAATCCAGATCAATCAGGTTTAATATTCAGATTAATCTAGTTTGAATAATTTCATATTTAAGTTCTTTCTGGTTCGGGTCAGCCAGGTTTAATACTTAAATTAATCGAGTCGAGTCAATCAAGTTTAACAATTAGGTTTATCAGGTGTGATCATTTTGGATTAGGATTAATTATTCTGATCATTTTGAGTTTGAATCATTTTATTCATTTCAAGTTCGACTCATTTTTAATTCATATTATTAACTTTTTATGATCAAATTAAATTAAGTTCAATCCCACATTTTCTTTTTTTTTTTTTTGTTTTCTAAGAAAATTTTGTATTAAAATTTAAAACATCAAGCTCCAAAAGCAAGTATTTATTATTACTATTATTATTATTATTATTATTATTATTACCCGATTTAATTTGGAAAATAATATATATCTCAGGCAAAAGTAAATAAATAATTTGTCATTTTATTTCCATTTTAATGACACAATTTGCTAAGTATTTCTTTTTTGGTACTATCAGTTTAGCTAACTATTACCCCTCTTCTTAGATCTATTATTGAACTTATACGTTAGCTAGTTATTATTAGTGAAACTATTTTTAGGTTGTGAATATATAGAGCCTTTTATGAATAGTTGGTGAATTGCTTGGCTTTAATGCTTATTTATTAAATTAACTAAATTTGAATAAGTTTAATTTTTTTATATTTACGAACAAATTTATTTATAATTTATTTATAACTCATTTATTGATCAATTATAATTTAATAATAATATTATTTTATACTTTATTTCCTTTATCTATAGAAATATTTTTATTTTTATTATTTTTATATCTAAAAATTTATCAAAGCAAAAGCAAAAATTACTTAAACTTAAAAACCTAATCGTTTGTCGATTTTTCATGAATATATATTTTTTAATTATTCATGAACATATTTGATTATATGTTCATAAACATGTTCGTTCAATGTTTGTGAACAAATTCATTTGATTTGAAAATTATATTAATGAATCAAAACACGAACCAACCAAAGAAACCCGAATCCAAAAAAAAAAAAAAACCTTTAAAAATAGAACACAATAATATACGTGGTTCGGGAATATTTCTGATGTTCGCAAACATAGTGAAGAGGAAACTCACTATTAAAGAACGAAGATTATTACCATGAACAAACTCATATCATAAAATGCCTTACCAGAAAAGAACACTTACTGGGAACGAGGAAGCATTTGAAAAAAAAAAAAAAAAATGTCATGTTAAATAGATTAATGTGTAACAATGTTCCTTTCTACCCGATTTTCGATCTTTCTAATTTTCTTTTTTGCTTTTTGCCGCCTCTTAAGGGTAACTGTATTTATTTCTTGCCCTTATCACTCTTAAAACTTCTACATTAAGATGACAAAACTTTTGCAGAAAAGCAAGAATCGGATGAAGGAAACAGAGAAAACAACAAATGCATCTCTTAAAACATATGCTGTTGAAGAACATCTTGTTAGCATGAAAATTTTTACAATAAATTCGTTTTTTTTGGTTCATTTTAATGTTCAGAGAAATTAAAATACAGGATTAATGATTCTTTCATGCATATGGAAAACATGTCCTGTCTTTCTCTACTTCAAACTTCTTACCTTAAATTTTGTCAAGATCCATGTCGAGATCCATACCCACATGTGCTTTAGAACCTCAAATTGTAATTTAATGAAGATCATGGCTATCCAGCAAATTGAAGGGGAGTTTCTTGATTCAGAACTCTCAGTTTAACCCATCTAACTTGGTGACAAATCAGGCAAAATCCATTTCATATAATCCGTTGATTTCTTCGTGCATGGGGCGCAATGACACAAAAACCAGAATTTCATCCCAAGCAGATGCTAAATCATGAGAGCTCTTCTTGAAGTTCCATTTTCAATATGGAATATTCCCTCTCAAACAATAAAAATTCCTGCTCATAAGACAGAAAATAGTTGTTTGAATGAAATTCTGACAAGTCCCCCAAGAACATTGGAGGCGAAATGAACACGAAAAGTTAAAACAATCAAGCCATTCATGGAGCCATGCAATTTCAAGATTGATGAAATGAGTTAGCTGCCAAACGTCACATTTATATATCATCAAAATTATAGCAAAGTTGAAGAATTCAGTGACATTCTCCCAGTGACACATTATTCTTCTTGTCGGCGGTTAAGTTTTACCTTGATCTTTTTAGGGTTCATCATAATTTAAAAATCTATGAAATGCGTATGGGAAATATTGAAACCGTACTTTTCAGTATTATAGCTGCCATGTTTTTTTGCCAGCTTTTATTGTCGCTGGAACTATTTTGTATCGTTCAGCAACTGTCCCCATTGACATATTTGGTCCTACTTGTTTTCAATGGGATCAAGGATATTTCCGGCAAATATATCTAAGGGTTATGTCTATAATAGATGGCTTGCTTCATCTAAGTAGATATAATTCTATGTTTTAGGATTCTTTTCTGGTACTTACATATGTCGACATGTCATACAGAGATTGGCACGATGTACTAGATAGAGGCTTGCTTCATCTAAAGGGTATAAGTCTATGTTTTAGGGTTCTCTTCTGGTATATGTCATACAGAGAGTAGCATGACATACCAGATACAGCCTTGCTTCAACTAAAGAGGTATAAGTCTATGTTTTAAGAATCTCTTCCGGTACTTACATACGTTGATATGTCATACAGAGATTGGAATGATAAAAAGGCAAAGTAATTGAACATGGTACTAGCATCGACTATAGAGTGGAACCTAAAATTTTGAAGGTTTAGAAGACTAGTTATACAGGAGGAACACATAAAATATTATTCTAAACATATTTCAGGTTAAATAATAACGGAACAAAAAGTGTGTGCATATGAGTTGAAAGCAAGGTGAGTGGATTTGCGAATCGCATTATTCTTATCAAGCAAGTCCCTTTAGGATGTAAAAGAACAGGTAGTAAGATGTTCCACAACTTTGACAGATACAAGGATGAAAAGTTGCTTAAGGAATGACCGATATGAGCCTCTTTTCCAACTTAACCAATAAAAGTATCCACTTACTTGCAATTGTTGCTGACTGAACAGATACATGAACCCTGTCTCTGAACTCGAGACTAGCTCAATCAACTGGTCGTGATTTTCAAAAGGGTTACCCGACTCCATTAGCGAAACAGAAACCTGCAAATGAGTCGAGATATGGTATGAAAAAAAATAGACACAGTAAAATTTACGAAATAAATGCAATTCCGCGACTGCTGCTTTCTTCTTTTTTTTTTCCTTGTTTCTTGTCCTTGCTTCAATTAAATTTACCTGCATACATCGGAGAATGACTTCTGGAATACAACACCTACGGCAGAGGCCCTGCACAATATATGTTGCAGGCCCTTCCAAGATACCATCTTTGCTTGAAAACCAAGCATCTAATCGAGATATCTCCAATGTAACTCCTGCTTGGAATCTTGCAAGCTCACCTGCATTTAACAAGTTTGATCAATAATGCAAAAAATTACATACAAGACCCAAAAAGAATAGGTGCATGCATCTAACTGTACCATGAATGCATAACAAACATAAATAATCAATTTTTAATCTTTACTTCATAATTAATTAAATTTCTTGCAGAGGTAAAAGAGACTATGAGAGCCCACAACTACAGACATGCATGGCAGATAGGCATTTTCTTAGTTACTTACCTTTGAAACCAGCTGCCATAACAGCACCCAGAAGACCACCATCATTGACAATTTGTGAACCGATTCCATCACCCTCTACTGCCAAGCAGCGCAAGACAACCTCAATACTGTAGCTATCACTTGAAGAAATGGCCACATTTACCTGCCAATAAAATATTAAGATCATGAAAAAGGAAAATATGACAAACGGAAAATTTGGTTAACCAAGACTCATTAAAGCAAACCAAAATTTTGGTGAAAATTATATATATTGGTAGTTTAAGTCTTCTAATGACGTAAACCATATTTATTTTCTTAAAATCCTCCACTCTCCTTCCCAATTTCTTATGGTTTGCAAAGTTATCTACTAAGAACGGCTCCTATCGGAGATGCTTTTCCTTTCCAATACCTAGAACTAGAAGGATCATTTTCCTCACTCAACCTCTCAAGCAAACCTACTCTCACCCATGCTCTCTCAAGGTTTTAGAGAAGCAACAATTCAATGAAAAATATCATCCCATCTCCCTTAAATCTGTATGCAATTACCATGAGGATTAAGAGGAGTTGACATCTAGAATATAGCCTCGAAATAGTCAGGGCTTCCTTCTGGAGAGAGGCCTATCTTGGAATTTAATTGTTCAACATGATGAAAAATACACATCTTATTTTTATTAACAGCTAGATCATTCAGGTTTTGGGATTGCAAAAATAACTGTAGCTTACGACATCAACAATTTAATATCTGCATCGGCAACAAAGTTGTTTAATGAATAGCAATAGAAAAAGGCATACCGTTAACTGACGTTCTGAGACAACTTCCTCAGTAGCTGAAGAGTAAAGTGCACTCATTAATGCAGCACAAACAGTAGCATCTGGACACATGGATTCACCGGAAGGCAAGCGGAGCATCGCAGTAGCATGCAATTCAAGAAATAGAGGTTCCATTGATTCATTTACATGCTCGACCATGGAAACCAGCCAAGGGTTTTCTTCCCCTATAACAAGCATCAAGATCATTAACCGTCAAAGGGATCAATATGGTGAGAGCAAAAACAAGTATAAGACTGCCACACTCGATGGAAGCAAAGCTATCATATACTTGCCAATCAAAATATCTCCTTCAGTCAGAATGCTACTTTTGAGCATAGAAGAACATATAATCAAATTTACTTACTCAGTAGCAATGACAAAGATAAATCCAATGTCTCCTTGGCTGCTGCTATTGCTCTTTGTTTTTCCTCTACTGAAAGTTTATCGGGAGAAACATCTGCATTCTCTAATTCAATTTTGAGCCAGTTGCGATATGTTGCATCACAGGAGTAGTATTCACTCTATTTAAAATGAAAATGAGGATAAGCATACTGAAGAAAGTAAAGAAAAAAATTACCAGTGGC
The DNA here is from genome assembly GCA_038382065.1 of Adansonia grandidieri. Lineage (NCBI taxonomy): Eukaryota > Viridiplantae > Streptophyta > Magnoliopsida > Malvales > Malvaceae > Adansonia > Adansonia grandidieri. The sequence goes on from JBBYHK010467654.1 coordinate 54,940, forward strand.
CATAATTTATATAGTATGAAAGTAAAAGTGTACCCAGTCTTGAAACTCTTTCAGATTCTCAGAAACATAATCCTCGAAAGTATCAGGAGTTTCAGAAAGCTGCTTCAAAGGCTCAGCAAGGAAACTAAGTAATTCATGCGCACCTATGGGCATGGCTGGCACTCTCCACATAGAAATCAGAGCAAACTCCCTGAATAATATATTGCTGTGTGGAAAGAAACAATGGTTAAATGTCAGACAGAGGAAAATGTTAAAAAATGTAAAATAGCTTTCATGGTTAAATGTCAAACCAGGTTAAATTATAAATAGCTTTCATGGTTGAAGCAAAGTTAAAAAATGGTACAACCAAAAAAACCAGAAATGAATTTCCGACAACAAATTCAATACAACTACCACGGAAGAAGGGGAAATAATACCTGTGCATCAATGCTCGCAAAAGAAGTTTGGCACTAATATCTTTAACATCAGTAATTGTGGAGGGAGGTGTAAAGCAAAGCCATTGGACAACCAAAGCTTTTTGAAGACTCTGAAGCCTATGTTGCTCCACAACATCAGATGATTCATCAAATTTTCCAACTTTGGTTTCTCGTGATCGTGACAAAAGCCTGTTGTCAAGCCAAAGAATTCCAACTTTAGTTGAAATCAAATTGATCATCACTGCCTTGAAAATATGCTTCAGAAAACACAGCAATACCTCTCAATAATTTCTTCAAAGCTTCCTTTCGAATCATCCCCTGGAGAAAATGGCAAATACTCCATGGCAGAAAGGAAGATTTTGTATTTGACATGCACACTGTTGCCAAGGGAAGAAACAAAAACGTTACAAGTAGAGATATTTGAGAAAAATTAGTAAGGTCTCATTTTGCAATATTCAAAACAAAATAGCTATATGTTTTTCACTTCACTTTGACATGCATCTTATTGATATCTCAAACAAAGATCAGCAATAAATGAAGGAAAGTACGGTTTCAGCTATTTAAATCATGATCCTGTGAGTCGATACTAAATGCAAGTTAAAGAGAAAAAAAAAATGAAAGAAACAAGAAAAACAATGGATAATCATATATGATCCCAGAGTTTTAGGCCATCAGGATATGCAAAGTAGATATAGAAATGATGACAGCAAACAGTAAATCCAGCTGTCTTTTCTTTCCCTATTTCATTCTTTATATTATTTCCGCTTGCCTAGTCTTTCTTTTTTTGGAAAATAAAATTATGGTATACAATGAACTTTTACTTTTGACAACTTCATTGGCCTCAAACATGGCTTAGATTTAGCGTCTACCTTTAACTTTCTTAAATGAATCTTTCCATTCCTTCGGTTTACCCAAAACGCTTAAAAACAAGGAAAGAATAATTAACATTAAGAATAAATTCTGGACACAACTGCGGCCTGGACAATGCAACCACCTCCATCCAGAAAAGCATTAAGTCTAGTTGCCACTCTTAATGTTTGTCAAGTTTTAACAATATAATTAATTGTCTCACTGAGGAAGGGTAAAGGAACACTTTTCCTTTCACATATTTGAATGCAAAGAGAAATTATTCATGGAAGTACACCATAGAGGACCTAAAACTAATAGAATATATAGATGTTTAGCATTTCCATAGGCATTTCTTACTTCTTTTGAGTAATTCAAACAGCCGTGCCAGAAGATGTTCCCTTCATGGATTACTTGTAGATGCAATGTAGCACTCACCCAGAAAAGCAGAGTGTCTTGTGAAGCAAACATGTGCTAAACTATAATAATAATCTCTGTCACCAGAATTCAGTGAAGCAATGGAAATGCCTCTTATTCTGGAAACATTTCCTAGATTCATGGTTTAAGACAATTTATTTGTTTCAATCAAAACTTCAACATATCTCTAGAATTTTACAATTCATTTTTCACGTATTATTATTTCTTCTCTACATAATTAGATGCATCAGCAGCCAAAAGACAAAGCAAATTAGTAACATAGACTTCATCTATTAACACCATAATTAAGTTTAAATTTTACATTTCATCTCATTCACATTTTTGTAAACAGAGGCCTCGCAACAAAATATAGCACAACCAGACATAAAAATTAAGATGCAACCAGTCCTAAAACACTTTCTTTCCTCTTCCAAAAATTAATATAATAGGCATAATTCTAGAATACCAACTCAAAAGTTTAGTTATGATGCTTCTTTGTTGATTAACATGCATTACAGTGTAAACAAATATATGGTTCACTGTTGTCCATGAGGCCAAAACACCTGGAAATTGAGTCCCCAATGATAAAATGCAGCCATCATAAATCTCGGTAATGAAGAACAGCAGAGAATGGATGGAAAACAACATATAGCGATTACCTGCTATTTAGCCTTAGCTCCATCATGTGCACAAAGAGGTCAATGCAACGATGACGTGCAAGTTGAGAAGCATAAATCCCAACCAATTCTTCATGATGCTTTGAAAATAGAAACATAGAATACCTGAAATTTGATTTTCCCATCAAGACATACAAAGCAAACTAAGAGAACTTATCCATAAACTGAAGGTGCTTGGTCTTTTTCTTAGAGAACACTTATTGAAGGACTTCTGCAACATAGTTTTTAAAACCCGAAGGAACAAGCTATCTATGAGAGATATAATGGGCTGTGAGAATCTAAGAAGCCTAACAAACTAAAGTCATGCTCAATAACAAATTTTCCAAGAAATTAAAGTCGGCTAGAGCCTGTTAGATGACTTCCATAGCTCCTGATGCTTTATTATTTACAAAAACGGATCTTTTTATTAGACAAATATATCAACTCCATGAAAACAGAAGTGATAATTGAAGCTTTTAGTAAATAACAATATTTGGGTGCTTATACAAAAGTGACATTTAAGTAAATAACAATACTTGGGTGCTTAGACAAAAGTGGGTAAGAAAAGGTCTCACATCATAGTCCAATGTCTTCGCAGCCTTTATACCTTCCAAAGATCAAAATTTTCATCAACTTATACATTCACAAATTTTATTCCTTTCTTAAATGAAAATTTTCATCAATTGAAGGTTATGGATTTCGATCAGTTCAAATGATCTGTTTTTAATTCCATGTTGTTTTAGTTAAGATGCAAGCTTTTCGCACAGGTTTCATAGACTTCGTGCATTTTCCTGTTTGCAAGAGCAAAGCTAAGCAATTAATTCATTTTGCTTATTTGTATCATGAGATCTCAACATAATGCACAGAATCCCCTAAATCTAGGAATGCTTCTGCAGAATAAATTAATGCCTGCTAGCACAGACAAGAAGTCAACATCTGTAGCACACATGATAACCCAGCTGATTCAAAAACTACACATTTCATAGTCAGAACCACTATGCAGTTCAAATCGCTCCACACCATAGTTATGAGAGCTAGATGAGACCGGAACCTGAAATTACTTACAAGTGTAGAATACGATCACCAACAGTCATAAGCTTTTCTCTGAAGGTATCTTTAATTTCCTCAGCAAGTAGATATCTAAGAACGAGCACTATGTGTGCACCGAACCGAATCATCTGAGGATCACGAGGCCTAGAAGAAATTAAAATGCACATGTAAGAAAGAATGTTTCCACACAACTGGGACATTAATCCCATTGATGTTACCTTTTCCTACACCATAAGACCAATAAAAATAGCAGACCTGCAACCCTTATTGAAAGCTCATTACAAGAGTTAGCTTAAGTAGGAAACATGATAGAACTGGGCTCGATGTACTTTCAATTGCAATTGCTTCTATTTTATTAAAGGGAAATATTAACCAATGCCTAGTGACACCAGTTAAGGTAATATTTATAGAAAGAAAAGTGTAATTAATGAATTATTTTTTCTTTATTTCGGTAAAAGTAATGTATTAAATACAAAAAAAGAAAAAAAAAAAAAGAAAAACTTTCCTACAATGATAATAAAAAATTCTTTAACAAGTACCCATAAGCAGTCGCTAACCAGACCCTTTATTGAATACAATAAGTGTTGATGTGGCTTTCAAGAAGCACTACCTGGAGATGTTTTGATCATCTTCAGAAGGTGCTATCCATGACCATATAAGCTCAAGGAGATGTGGTATATTCCCTAACATTAGATTCATCTGTCAAGAATGTGCAGTTAGAGAATTAATAAAGGAAACAAGACCTAAGAAACCACTTTTCATGTGCATGACTGCATGTATCTAGAATGAATTACAAATGCTCTAAGAAATCAAAATTATCTCCATGTATGTCAATGGTACATATATGTTTACGGAGACTTCAACCCAGGAAGTGAACTAGTGAATCCTATGTAGCTAAGATCAGAGGTTCAATGAGGTCAAAAAAGTGGAGTTCAAGCAGATTTCTCTTAGTGCTAGAAGAGTGAACTTTTTAATTCGCAATCCCACTGCAAAAGACTCCATTTCTTTTCATCTATAATAGCTAGTTTAGTTTCAATTTCAGTTCTTTCACCCACCCCCCCACACACAATTATTTTTTCTTTTTTGGGGAGGTCAGAATGATTATTAGAGATCTTAGCATTGTCATCCACATTTATGCGAACTTAGAATCAGAGTAAAACCAAGGGCGCAAAGTCTATTTGACAGAAACCTCAATTTGACGGTGCTGCTCCTTGCATCCCCAAGTAACAGCTTCATGCACCATTTCACTAAATCAGGGGAACAAAAGAAAAAAGAAAGGATATAACAAATTAAACAATATGATAAAGGATAACTTAATATTAGGAGGAAAAAAAAAAGGCACATTATAAAGGTACCCTGAATGTAGTTTCTGAAGAAGAGCAGAAAGGTCTCGTGGTTGCTGGTTCAAAACTAGCAGTGGCCAACTTTCAGGTCCAGATGAAGGCTGAGAGGTACCTTCAATTCCTCCAGGACTTCCATCAATACCGTCACTGTAGCTTTTTAATTGTTCCGTCCTGCCAGGTTGTGAACGAGCTAATTCTAGATCTACCTGAATTTCAAGCCATGATTTGGCCATTGCCCAACAGGCAGTCTGAAGACATAACAGACATCAGATTTTAATGACTTGACAAAGAACATATTAGCATTAGAAAAGCCTCTTAAGATGCTTATCTAATCAGAAAAGCTTACCTCCCAGTCTGTACAGATTGGAAGCATGCGCTTCAAATTGCTACATTGAGCTGCATATACAGCTATTTCATATTTCCCACCATGTTGCACAGAAATTCTCTAAAAAAAAGAAAGAAAGAAAGAACTGTTAGGGGGAAGAGAGACAGGAAATATGCCATTAACTCCACAGAACTCAGTTGCCCTCGTGCATCAGCCACCATCATTGCATTTAAGAGAGAGAGAACTGGAAAACTTGCAAAAGCATCAAGTTTCAAACACCATGATAAATATAACTTATAACCTCCAGAAGAAAAGAACGGAGACAAAATCCAACAGGTTAAAACTTGCAAGGATAAATTCACCCAAAAAAACTAGTTATTAAGCATGTATGGAACCAAATTAAAGTGGTAATAGAACCATCTGATAAGATTGTTGTTATTAACCTCTGACGCACAGTAGGAAGCCCATTTCCAAAGGCGCCACTGATGACCAATACCGCTTTCAAGTTCAATAGCTTGCAGAATTCTATTTTTTCCATTCTTCACTAGGGCTTCAATCGAAGGAAACAGGTTTAAGCCTCCAAATGGGCAAATAGTTGCAGATCTCCATGGCTGCAAAATTAAACTACTTATCAGACAGGCAAAAAACAGAAGCAAGTTAATCTGTATTCATTAACCTGGTCAAACTCTGAATACCTGTCCTGCAGACCGGCAGAGGTCACATGCCTCTTCAAGTCTTCCAGCCCTTAGCAGAGTCCAGACATCCTCAAGTAGAGACTCATCTTGTTTCTGTCAAGGAAAAACTGTCAATGCCACATTCAAGAATAATTGGTATTTTAAAGACTGTTAATTTCTATCACAAACTCCTAAAGGAAATCCGACCAAGATGGTTAAAAAAAATACAAATATGTGCTTCTCGCATTTACACATATAAGAATTCTCCCTCACCCTCTCTATATTGGAAGGGTGCTTTTGTAACCCCATGACAGGCATTGCACATTTCACACTGGGAGAAAAAACCAGACAATCAAGGAAGCCATTAGAATTTTTAAAAGAGTTTCTGAGAGAGTACTTTATCATCAGGTAGCTGATGGGCATGTTCCCGTGTTGGAGCATCAAAATCTAAGTGGTGAATAGTGTTAGCAGCAGATACACCCTTTTTGAGAAACCTCTGAGTATGGTGCCATATTCCAGAGTTGGGAAGATAAGTACCAACATGAGATCCCCGCACCTGCAGAAAATAATAAAACTCCAATGTTGAAAAAAATCTAATGAAATAGGACACTTTTATGAAGCTTCATTACAAGGAAAAAAAAACCATAATGTAAAAGAAATTGACTAAAAATAGGCATGCTCAACAGAAGATACTAAAAATCAGGTCTTTCTGTCCACAACTAAGTTGTCAAAGAAAGAGCTGAAGGTTAAAGGTCACTGTTGTTTAAAGTTATAAATTAAAGTCAATCATCTAAAGAATTCTTTTGTGACTATACTTAGGCATAATTACCTAAAACAGCTACACATACTGAATTAAAAGGAAAAGAAAATTAAGAAAAAGACAGAGAGAACTGCATGAAAAAAATGAGGGTGTTGGATAGGGAAACATAAGAAAGTTGCATTCCTCATGGAAGAAGCCACCAAATATGCTAAATTTAATAAAGATCAGAATTCAGGGTGGTAATATACCAGCTGTCCAGCATGAATGATGTCATCCAAGGAGGCTTAAAAAAATGATTTTTCAAACAACATGTATTGCCAGAATAATCCATGAAACTACATGGAAGGTTTTGCTAGTCTACCATAAAAGAATGCTGCTTGGCACAACCTACAACATCAATGTTCATAGCCTTGACGAACCCCACAGTTATAGACTTCCCAAATGCTCCAGTTTGTTGCTAGATCGACTCGCGAAGTAAAACAAACCAGTGACAAACCCACTTATCACTTACGATACATATGAAACCTTATTAAACATCAAATGTCCAATCAAGCATGTGACGTAAAAGAGATGCCAAGCAACCTCATAGTTTCAATTGTTTAAACATACAAAGGTACACATGTTATACTATCAATCTTAATTTAAAAAGAAAATGCCAACTATTCACCTTATTCAGCAGATCTAATCAGACCTAACTACTATGAAACTGCCTAAAAGTGCAATTAAAAAGAAAAATAAGAAGATGGTGGAGGGAAGAATAGTGAAAGACTGAGGTTCGGTTTTCTGAAAATCACATGTATGGGCATGCCACTGGCTTTATAAAATCCCTATCAATATTCAAGACAATGAATGCAACGCTTCTTCCATCATACAATATGAAAAATCAAACAACAATGATGAACTAGTCAAAATAATCATTATTAACAATTAATAAAATCAATCACCTTGCTCTCCAGATCTAGGGCTTTAGAAGCCAATCCTTCCAGCCATTGAACAATACGAAGGCATAATTGTGCTGTGTGATCATTCACAACAAACTGGCAAGCCTCTATATGTGATGTTGAAGGGGACTGTCAAAAACCAATAGATTTAAATAACTGTAAACCATTTTAACTTAAACTTGAAAGTAGTCAAAAGGAATAATAGCATTTAGTAGCAGCAAAAGACTCAGTTCTAACTCAGTTCTAACTTCTAAGGACAAACTATTGCAAAGAAAAGATATACCAGAATGAGCTCTTCAGGAGGTTCATCAGTCACTGTAATAACAAAGGAAACTGTCACCAAAAATCCAAACACCAAAGATGAAGTTTGCAGCCAGTAAAACTAATAAAATTAAATTTAAAAAAAATTGCGAAAGATAAAATAGACACTGCGAGCAGTGTGACTTGAGAAAAAAGATACAGGATGACTTTGAAAACTTCATAAAAGCAGTCTTTGTTCTAAGAAATCAAATTTTGCCAAAAAGTTTCAGAGGTTAGAGATTTATTTCCTTTTCCATAAAGGTACCACAAGAGAGACCATGTAGCAGCCTCATCAAGCAAAAGTTTAGCCTTCTGCCTCATCAACTTATCCTCCACAACCCGATGGCGTATGCTGGATTCATATCTGTGCAAATAACCATGATGAAGTTAAAAGGCCACCCAAGAAATTGATGTTACCTAATTAAAAAGAAAATGCATGAGTAGTTCCTTAATTAGGGGAAAAAAAAAGAAAGAAAAAAAAGCCAGTCTCTATTTCCTAATTTTAAGCGACAAATGATAATGCCATGTTGGCATCCTTAACTCATAAGACAGATTTAAATTATTATCTATCTGTAGATAATTAGTATAAACAAAAGCACATCAAATAGAGTGCCATTGGATCTGCTTTCTTCCTGGAAAAGAGGGGGCAGAAAAAACAGGAACAAAGATACAGGCATATGGCATACTAAAATGCTCAAAATCAAGACATAAGCTTGATCAAAAAAGAAGATCAAACGGTAGAAATTTGTAAGTATAAGCACGTCCATGGTATTTCATGCACAAGTGTCTGCCTGCATTGTATAATACACCTGCGCAACTTATAAGTATACTTGAAGGTACAAGATGCACCTAATCGACTCCGAAACATTCCGGCATGATCTCTCAAATTGTAAAATCAGGTCAGGAATCGGCATTAACCCTGAAAATATGAAATCATAAACATAATTAACATGAATGGAGATGCCATATCAAGAGGACTAGAAGGGGGGAAAACAGTATAATTTAAATTACAGGGCAACATGTTCATAATACCCACACCAGCAGGCCGCAATCTTCCTTTTTGATTGCAACCAAATATAAGCGCTCCAATATAAAAATATAAACATATTGATCAGTCAATCAATGATGTGATACACTTAAAAAATACACACATCATGAACCCAATGCTTTAATTCTTTTTTCATGAGTTTGCAAATTTCTCTGCTTACTATCCTTATATTTCTTAGAATGCAACATCTAATGAATTTTACGTACAAAAACACAAAGTAAAACATTATTCATGGATATGCAGACTGTCATGACCTACATTCAATGTTGCATTATTACATTCAAGCCTAATATTAAGCAAATGATCATTTTCCTAACTCCAAGAAATTAATACAGCTGAAATGAATCAAGGATTCCATATAAATCCTAAGAGATAGTGATCAAAAACTATCATCATAGTAATGCTATGTTTGGTTGAAACAATAAGCAAGTTAAATAGTTTCAGCTTTGAGCTGTAGCACTGAATATAAGTGATGGTAATTCAAGCACCTTGAAGAGCAGAATCAAGTAGAGATGCAAACAAGGCAAAGGTTGTGTCTCCATTATCTGCCAATAAATCCTCCTCGATCTTGCAAGCTTTTAATGCATAACTTCCTGATCTGCGGATTGAATCAAGAACATTATCGACCTCTGCAATTCTATGACCATCAGTTGATGGTCTCCTCTTAGAAGCCGTCCAAGTCCTAGGAGGCGTTTCTTCAAAATTATCAACATCAAAGCTCTCAGCCTCTTGTTTGATGTTTTCAAGAAGAAGTGCAGCATTAGTTGGGCTGTGGATAATCTGTCCCTCATACAACAACTTAGCTTCATTGAACTTCAAAATGCCACTCTCTTGCCGTGGCGATATGCTTGAACTTGAGTTTCTTTTCCTGCAGGTACTCCACATTACATAATCCACACAAAGTGAGATTTATTACAAAGGAGCAATACTGATATTCAAGAACATAAAGAACAATCTAAAACAGTGTGATACTAAACATCTTCTATCTCTTTTCCTCCATTTTCCCAAATTCCCCTACCATTTTCTGCTATCTTTTTGCTTTAATTTCCACTTCTTAAAGCCCAAATTCGAACGATTAACAACAAAACCAACATCAAACAAGTGTAACACATTACTGTATGAAATGGGTTTTATGGAATAGGCTCGAATCCATCAATTTCTAACATTTAATACAATTCCCAATAAGAAAAAAAAGGCTTTAAATAAAGCACCCAGAAAAACCCTTAAGAACAACCAAAAATTAAAGATACATCATGAGTTTAAGCAAAGAAATAAACCAATCAAAAGCTTTAAAAAATGGGATTGTGAAAATGGTACCCATAACGACGAAACTTTTCCCTGGCAGAGTGATCTTGTGGGTCAAAGTAGCTGGGAGACGTCTCCATTTCCACGTCCATAACGGGTCTTGCAAATGGGATCGTTTTACACTTCGAAGGATAGTTTTCAAATTGAAAGAACCGCTGGTATGTCAATGGATTTGAGCTTTTCGTTTAAAATCTAAAGAAGAAAGCTGGAATTTAAGTGCTAAATTTGTTCTAAACAACAAAGCTCGAAAAAAGAAGGGTTTAAGGTACAGGTTTAAAATATAAAACTACTAACTCAAAATTGTATTTTTTTTATTTTATCCTCCAACTATAAAAACTCATATTTTAGTCCCTCAAAAGCTCACCCTGCTCAAGGACTCGATCTGGTCCAATCTGGGCCTAATGTGATATTTTATAATCCGAGTCAGTTTACCTCGGATCCTTATTTATAAAATAATATAATATTTTTATTTAAATATAATTATAAAAATATATAAAGATTAATATGAAAATTTTTTAGCATATTAATATATTTGAACAATAAATTAGGGTCGTCGGGTGCAGTTTGAGCTTGAATTTCAAAAAAAAAAAAAAATTTAATTACGGTTTATCTCATAAGCAGGTCTACTAAGAGTTAGTCAATTTTTTTTAAAAAAATTGTTTTTAATATATTAATATGGATTTTTAATTCACAAAGCGGATTAAAAACCCATTATATATCTTACTTATTTTTCGAATTAAATTTTTATCCTTATTAAACATACTTTAAAAAAGACGTCTCACCTTTTGGCATGCAAATTGACCTAAAACTAGATCTATCCATCAAACTTGGCATAGGGTCCGCATACGTTGAGCTTTGGACAAAAGTTTTAAAAAATTCAAATCTACCTAGCCCATATTACTATTCAATAATAAAAATAATTTTTAAAATTTATTTATAAAAATATTAACATAAAAATAATATTTTAATAATATAATTAATAATAAATGAATTTCTTTAGTCGCAATCAAAGACTAGGCAAAAAAATTTTAAAGTTTCAAGGTGCAACTCAGTTCAACCTATCTCATAAACGCATTTACAAAAAACTTTTATTTTTAATTTTTGCCTTATCTTGACAATGTAGGAGGGAGGATCATGCAAAATAGTTCGTATTTAAATTGCATTCATAAACATATATTTTTATTAATATTTATTTTAATTACAAATGTACCATATGCTATTGCAATCATTTTTAGTAAATATTGATGACTAAGAGAAATGAAACTGTAAAATAATAACTTCAGCACAGTGTTATAACTGCTATTTAAATTCTCGAAATAGCCATAGCAAGAATAGTATACAAAACACTATACTTGCCCATCAATTTTGACTCGAACTCGAAAAAATTTGATCAACCTATTGAAATTTGAAAATGATTCAAATCAGTAATGACCTAAACTTGAAATAACTTAAATTCGAAATGACTCAAACATGAATTGACCCGAACTAAAAATGACCCATCTTAAATTAATCTGACTTGCCCCGTTTACAATTCTAATACTGAATATTAAGCCACATTTCTCTAGTAATGCATGGAGTTCATGTTCATTTGAAAAATTTTTATATTTTTACCCAAACATGAATCAAGTCGTATTTGATCTGAAAACTTGAATTATTATTCATAAAATAATAAAATATTAATAAATTGTTTTTATATCATTATTTATATATTTTATAAAATAATTCAAATAAAAAATTTTATTATTAAACAGTAAGTTCAAAAATGCTAGTCCGGCTCAAATTAAAAAAAAAAAAAAAACATATCCAAAGCTTGGTCCATAGACAAGTTTAGCCATTACCAAAAGATGAAATAAAGTGAAGGCTGCCTAGACTTCCAAGGCAAGAAATATATCTAATTACTGTCATAGAAACATTTTCAATTGCAACATTTTTTTATTGTGGTTGTGAATATAATGAATGATATCATGATCAATTACAATAAATATTGACGGTAAATTTTGACAATAAGGAAATTTGAAATCACAAAATATCGATAGTAAAAATCACAAAATGCTCATTGTGGAGTTTGAATAAGCTTAAAAGCTTTATGTGGGCATTCTATAGAGCAACTAATTGGTTCGTTGTAGAGATCTTTACTAAGTTTACATGCTTCAAAAAAGTTGTAGCTGACATTATTCTATATTCCAATGAACTATATTGTTTTGACTCTTCATTTTTTTTGAAGTATTCATGTATGATCTCTTTGTTCAACACATTTTTGAATATGGGTAAAAGAATATAATCTTTAAATGATCCTTCAAATAAAAAAAAAAACTAATATTGAACATTGTTGATGTTTTCGTGATTAAGGCTAGAAAAGACTAGAATTGAGAGTAGAGATGGACTTGAAACACAAAGGTCAGAGGAGCGCCAGAGTTAAGACTCTAGGGCACGCTTCAATGTCTAAGTCAGTTGAAAGAGTTGAGCAAGAGGAGAATGGAAAAGAAGAAGCAGATGAGATAGTGTTCATGCCTTACCTTGGGGCTTTCCTAGCTTTTTTATACTTGGGTATTTTGAGGAGTACTACTGCATGTCCTTTTGTTGTTATCCAGGTGCAGGTAGCTGTCAAACTATCAATTCTTTGGTCGTGGTGGCCGTATTTGTCAAGGGATGTTGATGTTTCCCTATTGCTTCAAAACAGGAGTCACCATATCTAGAACGTATTGCTTAGTGGTCCTTGTCAGACAGGCACAATAGTCTTTAGAGTGCACTGTGTTGCTTGTTGGGCAACTGACAAACAAGGCGATTAGGTGATCAGGCCCTTAGAGTTTGGTCGATTGTGTTATGGTCACCTGTAGGGCCATTTAGGCAATCAATGTCCTTGATGTATAACAAACATTGTTGTGTCAAATATATATTTATATCCGATACTCACACTTAACTACGAATAACATAACCAACAAGTTTAAAAACTGATTAGCAATGTTTGATTCTGTAATCCTTCTTTTGAACCTGAAAAGCCTCACTTTATTAAAAATAGGAATAGACAAAGACCCAATCGTCGCTATTTTTCAATTTTGACTTTATCCGTCATCGATATTAATCATAATTGATCACACTAATATTTATTAAATTGTAAATGCGAAAAATATGATGCAACAACAATTTAAATCCACGACACTTGTAGACTATATGTTAAATGTTTTCATTTATCAAAGCGACATATTGAGCCAAGCTTGTGTATTAATTTTCGTAGTTCAGATTAGACCTAAATTACTATTTAAATAATAAAAAATAATTTTTATCTAAATTTAATTATAATATTAATATAAAAATAATTTTATAATATTATATTCGAATAATAAAATGGGCTTTAAGATCAACTCAACTCAAACTTAAGCAAAAAAAAAGTTTTCAAACCCCAATCTGACCATGAATACCTTTAAAGTGAGCCATGGATGTCAGATAGTAAAGTCATTAGTTCCTATAGATCCTTTTCGTTTATGGTAATCAATTTTGATTCGGCACAGTGACAAAAGGCTCTAAAGAATGGAGTTGAAACTTGAAATTTTGGCAAGGAATCAGAGGCTACATTGTTCTACTATGATGAAATAATATATAAGAACTCAAAGATTGAACAGTTAGGACCCGGTAAACTTTTAGCTATACAACCAAAAACTAATATATACTGATGTTTCGACTTTTTATTTTTTATAAATTATTCATATAAAATATTTATATTCGATATATATTTAGATATGAGTATAGAAATATAATCTTCAAAAACTTTTCAAATGCGCAAAAAAAAAGTTTAAAAATTTTGAATATATTTATATTAAATACGATACACTTACACTTGTATTTGAGTAATGTAACTAATATGAAGCCTTGGGGTTCACTCTTCATTGTTTCGAGGGTATTAAGTAATCTTTGTTCTGATTCTGATAACTTCCCCTTTTCCATTAATGTAGAAACAGTGTCTGATTACAAATTTATCTATATATGAAATCAAACTCAAGCAAATGTGATCATTTGGTACATAATTTTTCCAGCAGACAAGAAGATCATTACAGATATGGATCCATTTTGCCATTGCCACCTTGAGGAGGGGATAAGCATTAGTGATTAGACCATAAAGCAGTGTCATCTGTAATTCCTGCAGGTATATAATCGTCTCTTTGTATTGCCGTTGTTGTGGCCATGTTGTTTCAACTCTTCATTTTTCTTAAAGTATTCGTATTCAATATCTTTGTTTGACACAGATATGAGTACGAGAATATTATTCTTCAAAGATTCTGTAAATGTATGAAAAAAAACCTTAAACTGAACATATCCATCCTAGACATATACACATATTTAATACTCGCATCCAAGTTCATACCTAGAGTTTTAGCCAATTTTTTGATTGCATCGTTAACCATCATCATCATCAAGAACGGACTTCTTCTATCCCTGTTGCTTTCATTCGTTTCTCGGTATTTGTTTAATTTTTGAACTTGTCCTAGCGTGTTTTTTTCTTATTTCTTTGGGCTGCTTATAACATTTCTTTGTTTCTGTTACCTTGGATCATAATTTGCTTTTCATGGAACAAATATAGTACTTAATGAGAAACAGCATCACTGATATGGCGGGGCAGCACTATGAGACATATATTACTTATACTCGAGTGTGAGTGTCGGATATAAATATATATCTAATACAGACGTATTTAATTTTTTTAAAGTTTTTCAATGTATTTGAAAGATCATAGAGGCTCATATTCCCATAGCCAAATTGGGATCAACTAGAGTACTTCAAAAAAATGAAGTTTGAGCAACATAGATGAGACTAAGACAGTCTTCTTTCGCTAGATTTTAAATGGTAGCTGAAATGCAATGTTACAGTTATTATTTTAAGGTTTTAGTTTTTTTCTAGCGTTAATATTTTTCACAATTGATTGCGATGATATTTTTTACTGTTATCCATGATAAACCAGACATAACTAAAAACACACTCGCGATCACAATTTAATTCCCTTGTTCAATCTAGCCACCCATCAAAGCCTCAGTCATCATCTTCCTATCTGATTACATTTCGAGGTCAATCTATGTTGACGAATATCAATATATATTCTCAGCAGATTAATTTTGAAAAGAGGAAAAATAATGGAGGCACTCGTTGAGGCTTTAAAAAACCTATGGAAGGAGTGGCAGCTACGAGGACTGGTTCTACTTAGCCTCATGTTTCAGACAATACTCGTTGTCCTGGGCAATCGCAGAAAGTACAGTAACCAAATTTTAGTCAGATTTGCAGTATGGGTTGCTTACTTAGCTGCTGACACAGTGGCAACCATGGCCCTCGGCATCATCTCAAATGACCTTGGAGGTGCTGGTAACAATGGCGAACCTGATGCCACCTTTGAACTCCATGTATTTTGGGCACCATTTCTGTTGTTACATCTGGGCGGCGCCGACACCATTACTGCCTATTCGTTAGAAGACAATGAACTGTGGCTGAGGCACCTGCTCGGGCTGGCTCTCCAAACTGGGGTCGCATTCAACACCTTCCTCTTGGCATGGAGAGGGTCTCACCTTTCAATCATGTCGACCTTAATGGTCTTCGTTGGCCTCAGCAAGTACGTAGAACGGACCTGGGTGCTCCGTTCAGCAAGCACCGACCAGATCAAAGGTTCCATGGCAGCTCGTCGAGATATTCCAGGCCCCAGCAGTGACCCGAACTTGCTCAAGGAGTACGATGTAAAGAAAGAAGAAGGATACAATGTGATTTCCAACAGAGTTATTGATATTCAGCTTCCTCCCATGGCGGCCTTCGAAGCCAACTCCATTTCCGAAACCAATGAATTATTATTACTTAAAGCTCACGGACTACTTCAGATATTCAAGCGGATTTTCGTCAATCTCCTACTTAGCTCCCGGGATCGAGACACCAGCCTAGCCGTATTCCAGAATCTAAACTTCGAAAAAGCTTTCCAAGTCGTCGAAATGGAGCTTTCATTCATGTATGATTTGCTCTACACCAAAGCATCGGTGATCTATTCTCGTTGGGGCCTTAGCTTGCGTTGCATCAATCTATCACTAACTTGCATTGTTTTAGCGCTTTTTAGTTTGGCTGATGATAAGCACAAGTTTAAAATGGCTGACCTTGTCATAACCTTCCTATTGCTGGTTTTAGCCATTTTGCTCGACATGTATGCAGCAATGGTGATTCTTTTCTCGGATTGGACATTCGTCTGCTTGAGGTTGCATAAAAGAACTTCGATCTTGAAGGCCATAACTTCAATCCGATTGTTCAAGAATCCTCGGTGGTCGAATTTGATGGCTCAGTACGATCTACTAAGCTTTGCACTTAGAGAAAAACCAATGATTTATAACCCAATCTTAAGCGAAGTGAAACCCCACTTATGCCATGGAATTCTGAAACTCTTCAAGTGCTTTGGCTTCGTTGAAAAGCAAGAAAAAGAGAGATATGTAACTAAAGAGGTGATATCCAACAGCTTAAAGCAATGGATTTTCAAGAATCTCAAGGAAAGACTTAAAGCAACAGTTCTTCAGGGCGCCTCAAACATCGGCAGACAAAGATTTGCAGTCGAGATTTATGGCCATGACGAACTCAAATGGAGCATGGAGAAAGGATTTGATGAAAGGGTTTTGATTTGGTACATTGCAACAGACATCTGCTACTACTTGGAGGAAGAGCCATTGGAGGCCATTAAACCGAAGCTCGAAATGAGCATTCGGATGTCAAGATATATGTTGCATATGCTTGTGAATTATCCATCCATGTTACCAGCTGGTCTCGGTGATGTCCTGATCGATGACACCTGCGCCGAAGTCATTGGTTTTTGCGACACCCCCGTGCCACCGAAGAACAAAATCGAAGCATACGATAAATTGATTAGAGCTACTATGGGGACTGAATTGCTTGGAATGAGGTATCGAGCAAGGAAATCAATGTTATCTAATGGAAGTAGCCTTGCAAGAAGTTTGAAGGACATATCAAACAAGGAAGAGGTAAAAACAAAATTACCACTTGCTCGTACTCTTTATTTTTTTTTAAAATTATTCGTATTCGATATATTTTTGGATATTAATATAAGAATATGACCCTTTAAAAATCTTTTAAATACTTTAAAAAAATAATCGTTTAAATTTATTTAACCGACTGAATTTATTAACGTTGGTTAATTTACTTCAATTAGAAGTAGTTTGGTTAATTGTCTGTTAAAATCGATAATTGAATAGATGGAAGTAACTGATTCTTTTAATTTTATATTTTAAATTACATTTTATAAATAACATATATTAATGTAATATATCATTATAATAAATCATTTACATTATATATAATATCCAATTATTTTTATATAATAATATAAATAATTTATTTTTTAAAACCATAAAATCGATTAAACCAATGAAATTGACCAATTATAGTTTTCATTATTTCAGTTTTGAAATTTTTTTTATCAATTTTAGTGTTTATTCAATTTAATCGATTTAAAAAATTTTTAAACCAAATTGATTGAATGCTTATCCTTATGAAATTTAAAAACAAAATAAACGTATCATATCAAATTTTAAGAAGTATAGCTTATTCCCCCCCCACCCCCGGCAATTCTCCCCCATCTCATCAGTGAATTTATATAACTATTACTAGTTCTACATATGGCAGAAATGGAGCTTAATTGCTGATACATGGGTGGAAATGCTTGCTCATGCCGCGACACATTGCGAAGGAAGTCAGCATCGACAACAATTGAGGCGAGGAGGGCAGCTTTTAACCCATCTCTGGCTACTAATGGCTCACTTGGGCTTAACTGATCACTTCCAAATACTACTGCCTCGTGACATCGCCAGGCTCACGGCCAAATAGCCCTACAAATTAAAGTGACTTTATTAGCACTATATAACATGTATACAGTTGTATAAAGATTTTTACTCAGATTTAAAATAAGTATTGGATATATGTATATATTTAATAATAATATATATTAAAATTTTTTAAATTTTTTTTATATATTTAAAGGATCATACTGTCATATAAACCTATTTATCAGTTTGGCTACCCATCTAGGCTGTTCGAATTGAGTCAGGTCTAGGTATGAGGCTTTTTTAATTTGGTTCGATCGATCTATTTTACTATTTAAGTAACAAAAATTATTTTTATTTAAAATTAATTATAAATATTAATATAAAAATAATTTTTAATTGTTAATATTATTTTAAATAGTGAAATAGACTCTCGAGTTAGGTCAACCTAAGCTTGGGCAAGGAAAAAAAAAAATTTTCAGACTGCGGCTTAGCTATGCTCATAAGCACTTCTACTCCCATATCTATATCCAAATATATGTTGAACATGTATTAAACATAAATACTTTAAGTAAAATAAAGATCCGTGTCAGATAGATTAGCAATAGACTCAGTTACTGTCGTAAACATTTAAAAACTCTCATATCAAATACATATGCATACTTAATATAGTAATACCCGTCCCAAATTCGAATATCAATAATTATAAGAACTCTAAAAAATTACCATCTTGCAATAAGTGATTACCCCATTAATTTAAACGAGGATAGGCAAGGAAAAAGGTTAAATAAATAAGAACTTTTAACACTTCATTATAGATGCAGCGGCCAGTGGAATTTTCCGTTGTTGAAAAGAATCCAATAACTTAATAATTTAAAAATTTTACCAATTTAATTTTCGGTCTAATTTTTAAATATTTAATTTCCTTAACGTGTTGACGTTTTAGCAAGTCGAGGGAAACTTGATGCATTCGAATTTGGATTTTACTGTCAGGAAATTTCTAATCGTATTCCAAATAAATCTTAATAATATTAGATATAATTAAATACGAAATAAAAAAATAATACAAATATAATATAAATATATAAATATTTTAAAATTAATAAATATAAATTATAAATATATAAAAATTTAAATAAATATAAAATAATTTAAATATAATTATAATATAATAAAATATAAGAATATATTATAAATGAGATTACCAAGCTTCAAACCCTAACAACTGTTTAACCTTAAACCTCAGCTTTCTGACGGCAAGCTTCTAGAATCCATTTGATATTTCCATGTTTCCAGCTCAATGACAGATTACAGACATATATTATATATATATATATATATGTATATAGTCAGCTGATCTGATCTATACCTCATATATAGCTCGATCCAGATGGAGATTTCCCACAAAACGAATAATTTAAACTAACTAATTGTATCTTATTCATGTTTTTATCGTAATTATATTTAAAGTATTATATATTTATATAAAATTTAATAAATTAATAATTTAAATTATATAAATTTTAATAAATTAATAAATTAATATTACATTTATATTATATTATATTTTAATTTTTAATATTATTTAATTATATTATATTTAATATTATCGAGTTTACTTTAGCTAACCTAGCATACAACAAATATGCACTGGAGATCGCATTAAATGTTTGAACACTCTAAGCAGTACTAATGCTTATATAATAAACAATACGATTAAATCCTCATTTGTCCATATATTTTAATTTGATTTCCAGTTTTATATTTAAAAAAAATTAATTTGGTATTAAAGTTAACACAAGTCTAGCTATCTGCTTGACTTGGCTCGATTAGATATTAAATAATTAAAAAATATTTTTAATTAAATTTAAATTTAAATTTAATTATAAAATATATATAATTATTAATATAAAAATAATTTTTTAATTTTTTATTAATTATAAATAGTGATATAGATAATACGGGTGGCAGGCCGAGTTGAAAATAAGCCTATTTATGCATCCCAATTTCTAGTTAGGATACTAGAAAAAATTAGATTTTTTAATTTTTGATGTTGCATAGCCTGTATTGTCAAATGTTTCCGCTAATAAAAACATATTTTTTTTGAAAGAAACCTTTTTCTCTAATATATGGGCTTTCCATTAAATTATTCATTAATTCATAAAGATCATGAGGTAATCTTGGATTAAAAAAGTCTTCAACCTGTTTTTCAAGTTCTTTTTGTAATAAAGAAGTGATTTGTTTAACCAATTGTGAACAGGTCATTGGTTCCTAATCTAGAATTTGGGATCATTAATAAGGTGTTTAAGGTGAAAGTATGGGATTAGAGGATGGTTAATATGTAATTGGATTAGCTACGGAAGGTGCAAGTCTTGGGCTAGGTCTTTTTGGGCTTGTTGTTTGCTGAACCCATTGTAGTGGCTTAAGGTAAATACCTTGAAGGATTCCTTGTTGGATTTCAATGGAAGAAGATAAGGGTGAGTATTCGGTCAGTTCAGTTAGTTCGATAAAAAAAATTTCAAATCGAATTAATTGGCTTAGCTAGAGGAACCGACCGATATTTTTAACCATAACCGAATTAACTGAACCGATTAAATTTCAATCGGTTTGATCGGTTAGTTCGATCAAATCGGTTTATTAGGTCTTGGGCTAATGGTTGTATATTTGGGTTGAGAATGGGTTTAATTGGGCTATTAATATATATAAATACATAATTATTAAATATTAAATATTAAATATTAAAAGTTTGATTAATTCGGTTAATTCGGTTAATAATTTTACTAATCGATAATCGACCGAATTAATCAAATAAACTGACATAAAAAAATGACATAACCATCGAACCGACTTAATCGAACTAAATTAATCAAATTTTATCGGTTAAATCAATTAAGTTGATTTGAACCGATTTATGCTCACTCCTAAAAGAAGATTCTCACTTTTTAGTTTTCTTCTTGATCGTGGTCCATTATCCCCTTACTTCTTTCCTTGACTTTTTTTGTTCTTGGTCGCTTTTCAGCTTTGATTTTCCCAGCCCAAATAATTAGCCAAAAATTATTAGTGCATTCTCTATGTTCTACCTTAAATTGATACCCACATAAAAAAATAATACCATCTAATCCTTCTTGGGTTTGTTTCGTTTTTCCTATTTTCCAAGAAATCTTTAACAGCTTGATTATCAGTTCTAGTAAAAAATTCTTCAGAAGCTAAATATATATATGAAATCTTTTTATTCCAATTATAATAGCTAATAATTCTTTTTCAAAGATTATATAATTCTGTTCATTTGGTTTAAAATTTCCATAATTATATCCACAAATTAACTCCTTTTTTATCTACTTGTGCTTTTAATACTGCTTGTCAATTATTTTCAGAAGCATTTATTTCAAGTATTAATTTTTCACTTTCTTTAGGTGAATAAACAATAGGTATTTTATTAATTTCAAATTTTATTTTTCTAATTAAATCTAAATCCATTTTAGACCAAGTTAAAATTTTGTTTTCCTTTAATTTTTCTAACTATGGTGCTTTCATTTTGGATAGATTTTTTTTATAAAATTTCTTCCGTAATTAAGAATTCTTAAAAAACTCTGTAACTATTTTAAATCCGAATTTTTTTTTTTGAAAATTATTTGATTTTAGTTATAATATTTTTTTACGATTTTATCCTTTGTTGAGATAATAGAATTCTAAAAGCTCTATTTCCATTTTTCTTTTAATTATAGTTTTCTTAGGATTAAGTATAATTCCATTATCTATAAACTTATGAGCTATTATTTTAGATGCAATATATGATCAATATATAAAACACAAAATTTTTTTAATTCTTTAAATATAGAATCCATCCATCTTTGAAAAATTTGTGGGGCATTACAAGGTCCAAAAGAATGCTTTTAATACTTCTTTAAGCTTGATTTGCCAAAATCTAGATTTTAATCAAACTTACTATACTAACTAGCATCTCTTGCTAAGTTTGTTAAAACATCTTTTTGTGAAATAAAATATCCACCAAATTCAAGATTTTACTTTAATCTCTTATAATTAACTACCATTCATACTTTTCTCTCTTTTTGTTCAGCATAGTTTCCTACTAAAAAGGTTGGGCTTGAATGTGAACTTTCTATTTTTTCAGTTAATCCTTTATCTAAAAGTTCATTTATTTGAACATCAAATTCATCTTTATCGGCTTTTGTATAAATCATAAGTTTAACCTTTATAATTTTATTTAGATTATTTAGCTTTAAACGACAATATCTTAGAATTTTAAACCACAATTTTAAATGGTCTTCACTAAAATGAAGTTCTAATATTGTATATAGCCAATGTTTTTTATTAAGTTGTTTCATTATTTGTTTTTCTAAAGGTTCTAATTTAAAGACTTTTTCATAGATATATTCATCTTTTTTTCAATATAGAAATTTCCATCTTTTCATCTTCTAAAGTTAGGTAAAGTTTTTCTTTATCTATTATGAAAGATAAGTACTTATATATAAAATTGTTTCCTAATAGTATATCTCCATGCATAATAGGAAATCCTAACATTTTTTGGAATAATGTTTTTCTTTAATTTTTGCCATGCGAGCAATATCAATGTGACGTTTTTCTAACATAGAAATACTTACTCAAATGTTAGTGGTTAAATCATAAATTTTTATAAATAAGTAATTAAAATACAAATCATTCAAAATTGGATGACTATTCTTGTAATCTTGACAGTGGTGGGGGAGGGAAGATCATGCAAAATAGTTGGGTATTTAAATTATGATCACAGATATATTTTTTATTACATTATATTTATTATAATTATGAACGTAACATATGCTATTGTAATCAATTATAATAAATATCGATGACAAAAAAAATAAAACTGTAAAATAATAACTTTAATACCATGTTACGACCATTATTTAAATCCTCGAAACAGTCGTAGCAAGAATCATGTTACCAAAGATTTCAAAGTGAGAGATGGTTGACATTATAAGCTAATTTAATCTAAGGATTTGCAAAAAAGCAAAAATTAAAGGTGTTTATAGGTCAGATCATAGTCTGAATATTTTTTATATTTTTACCCAAACTCGAATTAAATCATATTCGACCTAAAAATTTGAATTACTATTCATGAAATAATAAAATACTAAAAATATTATTTTTAAATTAATATTTACATATTTTATAAATAAATTTAAATAAATTATTTTAATTATTAAATAGTAACTTCAAAATGGCTGGATGGGCTCGAAGTAAAAAAAAAAAATTGAAAGCTTAGTCCATGGACAAGTTTAGTTATTACCAAAAGAAAAAGTAAAGTGGAGGATCCCTAAACTCTAGGGCAAGGAAGATATTTAATGCTGTCACGAAAACATTTTTGACATCATTATTTTTTAGAGTGATTATGGATGTAATAAATGTTGTTATAATCAACTATAGTAAATATTAAATAAATTTTGACAACAAAAAAAGCTAAAATAAAAAAATACAAATAGTAAAAATCACAAAAATGCTTGTGGAGTTTGTACAAAAATTTAGAGCTCTATGTGGGGTTGTTTATACTCTATAGTGCACTAAATGGTTAGTTGTGGAGACCTTTACTAAGTTTACATGCTTCAGAAAGTTGCAATTGATGTTATTCCATATCCCAACCAATTATATTGTTTTTGACTTTTTTTGAACTATTTGTGTATGATTCTTTTGTCCGACGTATTATTTAATGGGTCTAAGGATATGATTCTTGAAAAACTCTCTAAATATATAAAAAAAACTTTAAAAATATTAAACATTCTTGTATCAAATATATAACTATATTCAACACTTACATTCGACTCCGATTAACATAGTCAACAAGTTTCAAACAATTAGACATGGCAATTAAAAAAAAAACTTCTCTCTAATCAAAGACAGGAATAAACAAAGACCCAATGGCTGCTATTTTATAATTTCAATTTTGTCCATTATTAATATTTATCACAATTAATTATATTAATATCTATTAAATTCACAAATACAAAAAAGGCGATGTGATAGCAATTTAAATTCATGATACTTACTAATATGCCTTCTGATGCCAGATGCTGCAGACTTTATGTTAAGGTATCAATAACCCACGCAAGGAAGTATTTATCAAAGAATATCATTGGGAACTTTCTTCATATGTATTTATCAAAGAGATGTACTGGGCGGGACTTAGGTATGAATTTTTGAAATTCAAACCAAACCTATTATTATTTACATAGTAAGAAAATAATTATTATTTAAATTTAATTATAAATATTAATATAAAAAATTTTTTTATAATATTATTTTAAAAAGTGAAACAGACTTTCGAGCTACTCGACCTGAGCCTCAATAAGGAAACAAAAATTTTTTGAACCATACCTAGTCATGAAAACCTCTAATGTGGGCCATGGATTTTTCAAATAGCAAAATCACTAGATCTATAGATCCTTTTTCTTTAATGGTAATCAATTTTTATTTGACTTAGTGACAAAGGCTTTAAAGAATCAAGTTGAATAACTACAAATTTTGGTAAGGAATCAAAGGCTATATGTTCTGCTATGATGAAATAATAAGAACTTAGAGAAGTTATAGTTAGTATCCAGTAAAATTTTAGCTCTTTAACCAACAACTAATACAGTGATTTAAAAATTGAACCAAATGGGCCAATTCAACAGGGAACTAGCTGATCTAGCAGTTCAATTATATATAGAAAATCGAAAACTAGACCTGAAAATTTTAAACACAACACACTTATGATACACTTTAACTATGTATGAGTCATATATCGTGTTTCATCTCATAATCGTGTCAACATGTTTATAATACGAAACATGTAAAACACGCATAACACTTATAAGATATGATTAAAACACGATTAATTTATCATATTATAAACATGTAAACATGTCGATACATATCTGTTTACATATTTAAAAAATGATTAAAATCGTTTTTTAACCATGTAAACATGTTGATACGTATCTATTAATACATTAAAATACATTAACTTAAAGTGTCATAAAAGGATAAACATGTTTATATATAAAACAGTTAATTATCAATATAATTATATAAAATTTATGAACTATAAACATTATTTTTAAACTTTTAATTAAAAAACTTTTTTAATATATAAAAACTATTTAAAGCATTTAATTAATATCCATTTTACTTTAGTTATTAGTAATAATAAAATTGTTAAGATAAATGATAAGTAGAGCAAACTTAATTTCTTCTTATAATTTTCAATATATTATCATTACGAAGAATTACTTAAATATAATATACAATTCCAGAATTATATAATAGAAAAGTTAATTTAATAAATAATATATCACCACTTTATAAATTAATTAAGTTGTAATTTAAAAAGACTAATTACTTAAAAAAAAATTTGTGACTTCAACTCTTAAAGTATGAATTAGGAATAAACTAATTAAAGTATGGCTCAATCCTATTCATTAATAGTTATATAAGTTTGTAGTAGGCCGGTAACTCATTATTAAAGTATGGCTCAATCTTATTAATTAATAGTAATATAGGTCTCATATTTTAAATCACATATTGAATTATTAAGATGATCGTAGATTTGTAGTAGGCTAGCAGCTCATTTTTATTAGTTGTAAGTACTAAGTTGTAAATTAGTTATTAGGAAATGGGAAGCACTAATTAATATTAATAAGCTACTATTTTATTCTAATAAATTTTTATATATTTTAAAATTATTTTTTAAAATCAAAATGAAAGTTCTTATTCTTTGTTGAATAATTTGAGTAAGTCTTGAACGAACCTTCCGAGAGCTTGATGCAAAAATATTAATTTTTTTTATATCTCTGAACTATATATCTTGTTTGATTCTAGTTATTTAATAAAATTTTTTTGAAGAATAACTAATTCTTTACGTTGGTTTCTCTTTTTTAATTTATACAAAGTAAATTAAATACTTAATTAAAACTTTATTTTTAAGATTTTCGTACATCTAATATAATTTTAATAGAAAATTTTCTTTTTTATTTGAAAAAAAAAACTATATTCATCTTTTTAATTTTAAAACATAAAAATTAAATTTTAATTGCTTTCATTCTATACTAACTAAAATAAATATTTAATTAAAATTATACTTCAAACTCTATTTCTTTTATTATTTTAGACATTAATATAATATAGCAAATAATAAATTAGAGTAAATAAATACAATATAATCCACATATTCTTAACCCAACCAAAGCTCACCCAACCTGTCAATGGAGCTTGGACAAAGGATTTGATGAAAGGGTGTTGATTTGGCACATTGCTACAGACATCTGCTACCACTTGGAAGAACGATTAGAGGCCATTCAACCGAAGCCGGAAATGAGCATTCGGATGTCAAGATATATGCTGCATTTGCTTGTGAATTATCCATCCGCGTTGCTAACTGGTTTCGGTGATGTTCTGATCGAAGACACATGCGCCGAAGTCGTTTCTTTTCGCAAGTCACCGAAGAACAGAATTGAAGTATACCATGAATTTATTAAAGCTGCTAGGGGGCCTGACATGCTTGGACGGAGGTATATAGCAAGGAAATCTATGTTATCTAATGGATGGGGCCTTGCAAGAAGTTTGAATGACATATCAAGCAAGGAAGAGGTAAAAAACAAAATTAGTCCCTTCTTATTCACTACGTTGC
>JBBYHK010467684.1:0-21012 GCA_038382065.1 Adansonia grandidieri
GTATCTTAGGGTTTTGATCAACTAGTTTCCAAATGGCTTATGGAAACTAGATATAGATAAAAGTCCATAATCATCTAGATAAAAGTCCATAATCATCTATGTAAGATTGCATGATTAGATTATGTAGACACCTCATTTTGTCCGGGCTAACTTTTGGCATACTAGAACTTAATTGAAAGATGATAGAATTAGAAAATAAGAAATAAAAACTAGGAGGCGACTACCGAGTGCCCTGTCACTAAACACTATTAGGTGACATGGCACTAGGCGAAAAGCTTTTTGGGAAGGTCTGAAATGCCTATGGGTCATATTAAAGAAAAAACATAAAATGAAGCATCAAAGGCCATTTTTCATGGTGTCAGCGGAGTCATTTAGATGAGTATACAGATTAATTTCCCATTATTTATGACGAAGTTGAGGTAAGTTGGGAAGTCACGTGTACGCACAAGTTATATTGGTGCATACATATTGATACAAAGCTTTTACGTCACCAAAAATTTGAATTTTCACATATGGTATCGATATAAAAGGGTTTGGTATCGATACCTAAGGTGTAGAATTGATAACTAGCCTGTTTGTATCAATACAGACTTTGACAGTAGCTAAAGTTGTGACTCTTGGCAAAATGTATTGATAAACAAGCATGAGTATTGTTACAAATCCATGGAGTATCGATACAAGCCTCTAAGTCTCAAGACCAGAAAGATTTTTTTGCTCTTAGTATCGATACTCAACTAATTGTATCGATAATCATCGGTAAAAGTACATTGTGTATCGAAACAACATGTTTTGTATCGATACATTAAGGCATTTTTGCTCAGTTCGAGCCACTTTTTCAACCACTAAAAATTCAATTTAAACAAGTTTTTGCACCAAGAAATTATCATAAATCATTGCAAACCTCAACTATGGGCTTATGACCAGATTTAAACCAATTTTAAAAGCCTAAATAACCAATTACGAGGTCACTTTCATAAAATATATGGTTGTAAGAAGGCATGGCAAGCATATCTCTAGCTGCAGGTTGTCACAGCCTTCTGCCTCTGTGCTCAGCCTAGCAGAACCAATGACATGAAAATCAACTGAGCATAGTAGCTGGAAATGCTCCCTGCTACAGGAGAAAAAGATAAGCAATGCCTTTGTTCTGTCTCCTAGAAGCATTGGTAAAGGATTGAATAAAAAGGAAAAAAAAAGATTTCCAACCATTCTTAAAAGGGACTTCCAACTACCTAAAAAACAATCTCTCCAGCAATTCCCCCCCCAAAAAAAGCATTTTCCAATAATCTCTAGCCCCAAAAACTCTCTAAAAACATTATTCCATTGCCTTACACCCTCAATCTTCTTCCATTCCCGTAGCTCCCCCAAACTACCACGAGGAAACCTTCAAAAACTTAACTTTTCACACACTTTCACCCTCAAAACACCCCACCAGCCATCATATGACCAGAAAGCTTCTTCCTTTCATCCTTTTTTGCTAAATAATAGCAAAAAAAGGAAAGGAACTAAGCTTAAAGTCACTGCTTTAGGAAGGGAGAAAAAGTTCAAGCTTTTTTAGTATATTTTTTTACCTTTTTCCATACATTTTTTGTTTTATCATCTACATCATTTTAGTGATCCCTTTATGCTGCCATGACCATCCTAGGACTCTTATGCATTATTGTTGGTTTGGTTGTGGTAGTGTTAGGATCTTGAGGACCTTCTTGATACCTTAATGCTATTTAGATATGCAAATATACCATGCTTCATTTTTAGCATTATCACAACCTTAGTTCATGCATTTTTTGCTGTGTTTCTTTTATATTCACATATTCATCTCATATTTAAATGTTCACCTTAACATGCCTTATGTATGTTCATGCATTTTCTTGTATTTTAAGGTGTCTCATGACATAAAAATGCTGTATTGATAACTTCAACATGCATTCTTATGTTTAAATATGGTCATATCACTTCCATGCACCTTATTTACCCTCTTCTTGCATTTTTATCACCCATTTCCATGTCAAAATGTCATGTTTGTGTGTTTGCATGTTTAGTCCATGTTCATCTTTGTGTGTATTGTATTTTGTTCATGACATCCTTGTAAAAAATGCTTGCTGTTTTTTAAAAACCTGGTTTTCAGAAAAATCCCCAAGTTAAGTTTTGCTACCTCCAATAAATGAAGAATAGCATGGATCTAATGTTTTCATAAAATTGGTCTCCTAATCTTGGGGACAAATCAAACATTTTAGCTCTGGATTCATGGTAAAATAGATTCAACGATGTCATTTTTCAAAAAAAAATGATCCTCTTTTAGTTGTTAAAGTATTAAGCCTCAATCTTGAATCTAATATTCCCTTTAGTGACATGGTTAATAGGTTATTTCATCGTCCCAAACTACTCCGGGATTGTGGAATGAACTTGTGACGGCCATGTTACTTTTTGTCACGGACGTTCGAACGTCCTAGACCCAAGCTTATCTTTGGAAAAAAAACCTAAAAATATCGAATAGCCCGCTATTTTACTCTAGGAACATTGTAGTCTAAGTTTGGAAAATCATTTTTGAACCATGAAATATTTTCCTTGAACTTTTTGATATTTTCCTTTAAAGGGCATTGAAGTACCTTTCCAAAAGTGTCTTGTTCGCCCTTGGAGCATTCCGAATGATGGGTTATAATTTTTTAAACCTTTGCTATTTGGGACCCTTAGTACCAGCATGCGATTTTTGTTTGGGCCATTTTGGCACATTAGATGATTTTAATAAAATTTTTAAACATTTTTTTTATAAAAAGTTTATTAAATTCTCTTTTTGAAAAGGTATTGTTCACAATTTAACAATCTCGGATAAACCCGAAATAATTTTTCAAAATTCGGTATATCTTTTTCCTTGCATATGCTACGAGTGTCAAGACAGACTTAACTTCAAAAATTAAGTTTGGTTAGAAAGTGATTTTCTAGGATTTTTGAATATTTTTACATTAAATTTTATCCAGTAATCTTTCCAGCGATACCTTATTCATCACCTAAAGCCTTCGAACGATTCCGAAATAAATTTGGGAAAGGAGGTGACATGATGTTGTCCCCTGTTTTTAACTTAATTTTTAAAGCTCTTTTTATCGAAACATTCAAATGTCTCAAAATGCACCCCATTGGTTTCCCCATAACACAAGCCTTTTAGACTCGAATCAAGGTTAAAATACAAAAAAAAATGATTTTGTACTAGATATCCTTTTTCTCTGTATTAAAATTATTGCTATTAGAGATACTCTAACTCTATTGCTCCGAAGGGATACTCCAACCTATTTTCAACTCAAAATTTAACTTTTCTTTTTAGATCCACCTTCAAGATTCTTATCCTTATCTAAAACCATTAAAAATTTTTATCTTTAGGGATACCCCAACCTCACTATTCCGAGGGGATACTCTGACCCCATTTTCATAAAAAAATCAAATTTTCTCTTTATTCCTAAATATTTTCCTAACTTTATCTTTGGGGATGCTCCAACCCCACCTTTCCCAGGGGATACTTCAGCCCCACTTTAAAAAAAATCTAAAAATCTTTTTCTTTTCGGATGCCCCAAATTGTTTTGATTAAAGTTTTTTTCTCGTAAATTACCATCGAATCCAAACCTATCTCTAAATTATCATCTTGATTATTCTCCAATGATCGAAGACAATTATGAGACACATTCTGATTGCCCCTCTTTTTTACACTCTTTAGTTTATGATTGTTTGTTTATAATATTATTATATTCTTTGTCGCCTTATTAACACATTTTCTGTTTGTAGTGATTATCGTGTATTCATATTTAAAATTCATTTTCTAATAAAATTTATACGGCAATGTTTCGTGTAGGTACCTCTTCAATGCCTAATATGGAATGCCCAAAATTTCAAAACCCAATTTGAATATTATTTTCATAAAAATTCCTATTTTCCTTACACTCCAAGGTGCATAGGTGATCACTCCAAGGTGCATAGGTGATCTAATTTTTCTTAAAAACCCGGATCTACAAGTTTGCAAAACTTCATGCATTAAAGACAATTACTTTTAAATGATGAAAAAAAACAGAAGTGATTAAGCCAAGACCGAAGTGAGACATAGTTAGTAAGTACCGATTTCAGGCATCGTGGGGATGCTAATCCTTCTCCATGCGTAACCAACTCCCAAATCCAACGAATGAATCTCTGGACTTTGTAGACCTTGAAATTGATGTTTCGAGTTTCATAACTCAGAATATTGTTTTGAAAAGGCATCTAATCTTGCCTAGCCTAAAATAATCGACTGGCGACTCCAAGTTTTTGGCTATTTCGTGGTGGCCATCTGAGACTAGTTGGATGAGCGATTTGCTCAATGGTCTTTTCACTTTAATTGTTATGCCTAATCCAAATCCTAATTAAGTCGAGCGTGTTAAGACCTTCGGATCATCCAAAGTTTTAAAGGCAGTTACATGGCGATAGCTTGGCGACTCCACTGGGGAGCTAGAGAGTTAGGCCTATGACTACTTAGTTTTCATTTGATTCTTGGTTTTTCGGCCTCCATAATTATTTAGAAATAATTCCCTTGTATTTTATCTACTAATCTCTATATTTTATGTTTTATCTTGTTATTGTTAGGGATTGTTCGTTCTCAAATAAATAGTAATTTAAAGTATGGTAATATGGGAATAAAACAAAAGGTTTGGTTATTTCCTTAACACACACCATCCACTTGCATTTGCACTAGATTCCCACCAAACACCATGGTGTGGTTAGTATCCTAATTATTAGGAGAAAATGAGCCATCCGCCTTCATGAGTAACCCTCCATATAAGCATGGCAAGACCTTTCAGGGTGTAAATTACTTATGTCTCTCATGAGTACCCCTCCACATTTACATAGGGAAATATATTGACAAATCCGTGATGGGCCTAGGATCAGGGTGCTCGACTATCCTTATCGAATAGAGGAGTGATTTAGATACCAAAATAGGCATAAACTTAAATCTATATAGTGAACTCTATGAGCTAAACCATGTTAAACCATATCGAATATTGTTCAATAACCCGAAGAATAGGATCACTAGAGGAAACATTTCTTACCATTACTCCTACATACCATGGTTATGCAGGCGATGATGGGTGAACATTGTCACCCATGTTTGTCATTTTTATTTTCATGATCATTCATTTAGGATATGTCATTACATTCAACAGCAAATCCTCTTTAATGAGTAGGTAAGGACAAGCGAATGCCATTACCTGTAATGCCATCTCAAAATAGTTATATCTGACCAAAATAAGCCGTCATGATGCTCGAACAATTGCTTAGCATGTACTTAACATAGATGGTGATGAATGAACGTCACTGTTTACACGGTCAATCTTAGTCCTCGCGGGGTATCATATTATTTCATGAAAAAGCAATTTTAATGTGGACATGTCGTTATGCTGTCCATTTAATACCTCAACATTCATTATCATCATGACTGCCCCCAGGCATCATACCACCTATTCTTGGGGCAATTTTTGTGATACACTTTTGTTGCTATTCTTTCATTTCTTTATCTCTTGTCTATTGATTCATATTGGTTACTAACTTATTCCCTTTTTTGCTTTTCTTTTTCATTCATGCAACATTTTATCATAATCACTATCACTATGGGACAATTGGTCAATGGTTTAGTATTCATCAAGGGGTTTCTGTCATGAAGTAGTAGTCCACTTCAGAGCTGAAGCCTTTTGAGGAAATTTGAGCATGGTCAGGGTACTATCAAAATGATTGTCAAGATCTGAGGATTATATGGACTAGTTGGGACAATACCAAAAGGGAATTATTCACTGAGAGATACGGAGATATTGCTCTTTTGCTCTAAGTCCATTTGGATGTCGTTTTGTTACGAGTAACATCTCAGTTTTGGAATCCAACATATCGATGCTTCACTTTCAATCATAAAGATTTGGTCCCCATGGTTGATGAATACACTGCATTTACTCAACATTAAGAGAGCAAAGATCGATAGAATATACTGCAAGGCTTTAAACCCTCCAACTTTTAAGAAAAGATTAGCTCAAATCCTTAAGGTAACAGAGTCTTGGATCGAAAGCCATATCAAAACAAAGGGGAACAGTGAATGCATATCATGGGCTAGTTTGAAAAAAGCAATAACAAGTACTATTGACATTAAAAATATCTAAGAGATCTACGCTTTAGCGATATATGGTTTGGTTATATTCCCAAAGACATTAGGTTATGTTGAAGCTATGGTAGCAGATGTCTTTTTATGTTTATGCTACAACATCAATCCCATACCGGCCATCGTTTTTAAAACTATTCGAGTTCTTAATTTTTGTAAGAAAATGGGTATAGGCTATTTCATCGAATGTGCATCGCTCCTTCACTTTTGGCTCGTCAGTTATTTTGGTCCCGAAGAAAGTAAGATGTCATACAAGTTCTTACACAACTTTAGCCCTATCTCTAAGGTACTTAAGAAGAAATGGCCTTAAAATAAATCTGAAGAGCAATGGGCCTAGAAATTTTGAAACCTCAAGGGGCAAGAGGCAACATGAAAGGCCTTTTAGTTTTTCCCATAAATAGTCATATATCGGCATAGAGATTACAGTTGTGTGCCACTCATAGGATTATAAGGAAACACTAGCTATACACCCTTTCTAGTTTTTCGATAATTCCAGTGCATTCAATTCATCCACTTCGTCTAAGATCTAGAGTTAAGGGATTTCGACTATGGTCAGCCCAATTACGAGTCAAAAGTTCAGCTAGCCTTTCACGCATGGAAACAAACCTGTTACATGGAGAGATATTAGAGATGGAGTAGTATGACACCAAGATATTATGAATGAAGGATCTATCGCATTAATGATGCCTTGCCTTTGTCTGGTATTAGGATATTACAAATACCAGTTGATGAATTTCACTCTTAGATTGAATTGCTCAAGTGAAAGTTCGAACAAGAAAAAGTGACCTTTGCCAAGAAGATTACTTGATTAAAAGAGGAAAATAGTCAATTAGAAATGGACCTCTACTTCTGGGATGGCAAGGTAAACAGGGCTGTCAAAAAGAAAAACCACCTAAAAAAGGATCTCGAGATTTTGGAAAAAGACTATGTGGCCTTCAACAAAGCAAGCAAGTCCTATAGACTTGTAAAGTCATCAGTTGAGTAAAGGATAAAAATTACTACTTTCAAGAAAAAACTACACCAATGGAGAAAAGCAACTAGGGTTAATAGAAAAAAGCTTGTCAGAATCTGTGCTCTTGCGTTAACTTAACAATAGAAGAATGAACAGTTAAAAGCTTGAGTCCAAGATTTGAAAGCAAACCAGGCTAAAAATGAAGCTCTGACACTCGGAATTCAAGATTCAGAGCATCTGCTTCAAGCTCGCCAAGACTAAGTCAATGCACTAATGAGAACCTTTGAACACCGAGAGCAAGAATGGCTTCAAATGGTTGATCACGCAAGCCAAAGCTATCAGGACCATCATCACCATCTCATAAAGCAGATTCAGGTAGCTTAGTTGGAGGATGATAACATGATCGATGTAGCTCGATCCCTGATACATGATATCTTACCCATTGAACCCATGAGCAAGACTTGTTGTATTTGTTGGACCATTTAATCAAGCAATGTAACCGTGTTAGTCATTTTCGAATGTAATCATGTATAATCGAGACATTTTGTTGCTTTAATGACAGACGATATCGGTGGAGTTGCCCCTTAATCCAATTATCTTTTTTGCATTTGCATGACAAACCTAAGTCTTTCATTGTTTTAGTCATTCATTTATCTTTATGATCGCATATCCACTCTCATTGAATCAAACATTTGCATGAACATATCATAAAAGCCTAATCTGGAAATAATTTAAAGTAAAGGTGCTCTAAAACATTGAACCTATAGTTTGTCATTGGTATAACACTTACAATCTAAAGCAATGGAAAACAATCACCAAGCCCGCATTGAAAGACTTGAACTTATGTACAGGGAGTCTCAAGAGCTATCACTCCATAGGAATAAGGAACTCCAAGCTCAGATTGTTGAACTAACTAAGTTATGCTCGAGGTGTTGAAGGAAAAAAGGCAGACAAGAACAGTCGATGCTGGGAAAGAACTGGCTAATCTTGAAAGCAATTTGAAAGGTGGTACCGAGGCCATCAATGTCTCAGAAGGGGCATTGCATTGGCAACATCCTCTGGCAATTAATATCCTATCAACTTAGCCATTCACTTAACATTAATCGTACAATAGCATCCCATTTGATTCAAGGATTTCAAGGCGTAGGCTTTTCACTGGCAAGGCCTATAGTCTCGGACCTTGATGAGCAAATTGAGCAAGAGAAAGCAAAAAGGTCCTTAGAAAATAATGAAGACTTGAACAAGTATCAGTCACTAGAGAAGCACCTTCGAGTTGTTGAAAAAAGTGACAAATTTGGAATCATGGACTCAAAGTCATTTGGGCTTGTTTCCAATCTCATCATCCTGCCTAAATTCAAATTACCAAAATTTAAAAAGTACAATAGGACTACCGACCTTACTGCCCATCTTTGTATGTATGAAGAGAACAAAAAACTATTAATTCATTACTTTCAAGACAGTTTGACTAGGGTAGCTATCCGATGGTACATAGGGCTTAACCTTGCAAGAATTCATATATGGGCAAATCTAGTTGACACTTTTCTTGATCAATATAAGCATGTGTCTGATTAGGCCCGAGATCATCTTTCGCTCATGAACATGAAAAAGAAAGCCTCTCAAAGCTTCAGCAATATGCTCAGAGGTGGAGAGAGAAGGCAGCTTAAGTTCATCCCCCTTTGATTGAGAAAAAAATGACGGTCATGTTCGTTGGCACCATGCGAGCTCTTTACTCAGAAAGGCTAGTAGGAAACTCCACGAAAAATTTTATCGATATGGTTATATCAAGTGAAATGATTAAGAATACGTAAAAAGTGTTAAGATATCCATCAAAAAATCATTTGGGTTAGTTAAGAAGTCAATGAATAAAGGTAAAGAGAAGGAGGTGAATGCCGTTAACAAAAGTCATGCCAGATTCCATCAAAATCATATGAGGTGCAAGTCCTGTACCTTTCGAATGTGTTGAATCCAGGTTTTACCCTTTACTCATCAGCACCACAACCAATTCATGCTATTAGGTTCGCTCTAACAATGAGTTTTGCATTGAATCCTGTTTAAAATGCGGCCCAAAGTGCACAACCTCATAATATAAACAATGCAAGAGCTCTAAATAATTGACAAGCACCTTGAGAAAGAAAGCACTTTGAGCCACTCTTTTATTCTTATAAAGAGATCTACTCTCATCTTTTGGTAGGTCAACTAGTGGCCCTAGTTCACAAACCCAAGATCACTATTGTACCCTCGGTGGTACGATGAGAATGCCTATTGTGAGTACCATGCTGGAGCACAAGGTTATTCTATTGAGAATTGCACCTCATTTGAGAGTAATGTCTAGGGTCTGCTAGAAAAAGAAGTGATTATGGTCGAACAAGGGCTTGGACCAAATGTTGGAGCTAATCCACTCCCTAATCATGCTAAACCAAGAGTGAATGCTATAATCGATGGGAAAGGTTTGTTGGCTTAAAAGAATCATTATAAAAGTAAAAACCCTAATGAGCAAGGTCTGGCAAGCTTTCATGAAAGCTAAAATAGTATCAGATGTTAAAAATCAAAGTACAAATGCTACTAAAACATCCTGCTGCCACTACGGTCAAAGGCATGATTTGCAACACTCTTTATGGTTCTTAGAAATGGTCCAAGAGATGATGGATCAATCCGAGATTAAGTTCTATGAGGGGTGGGATGAACTCATTAATCCATCTATTAATGCCATAGATGAGAAGAAGCCTACTAACGATCGGATGCCAAGTTATATGTATCTTATGGGCATGAAAAAGAGAGCTGATAAAAGTTTTAGGCAATATGCTTCAAGATGGATGGATGAGGCTACCTAGATTCATCCTTTATTAAAAGAAAAAGAGATGATTGTCAGATTCATCGACACATTGCAAGCCCCTTATTATGAAAAGGTAAAAAAAGCTTTCCAAAAAGCTTCACGGATGTAGTCATACTCTGTGGGATGATTGTTGAGGTAATAAAAAATGAATCGGGTAGAGAAAATATCTATAAAGACAAAAGGAAAGAAAATAAAGACTGGTCAGCAATCAAAATCTGGCACCAAAGCCAGTTCATCTCAAACTCATGCCAAGTTAGATCTAAGTAAAATAGTTGTTGAAGAGAATTATGAGATTTAGAAGATATAGAGAAGGTCAGAACACCAATGAATTTGGTTTAACGAATCCTGGGGCAAGCTAAATTTCTTAATGCAATCGAAAAAAGGAAAAAATTGATGACTTCTGTGATTTTGATATTGTTTACAATCACTTTCTTCAAACATACAAAGAGTTTCGCATTATGGTTCAATGATTATGAATAAGGGTAGCATCGAATTTTATGATGAAAAGCGAACCCAGCATACGAAGTCTATAAATGCAATGCCATCTATCAACACTATGGAAAAAAAGAGCAATCCTCCTTATGGGGTTGGGAGACCATTGATCTTGTTCAAAAATTGACCAAGAGCCAAAGCTCTCTTTTTTAGCCTGCGTCGAAGATGATCATTCAACTTCCATCCTCTTTCCCTTATAAGAACAACAAAGCAAAGTTCCTTGAAGTTATGAAAGCAAAACCTTGATTACTGGCGAATCTAGTCAATAATCTATAAATATTGACCTTTTAAAGGTAAGCCACTTGACTCAGAATGGTAGGTGTTATGGCCCAACAGCATCGAGAAGTGAAACTCAGCAAGAAAATGCTAATCTTGTTCCTCAAGCACTGAAGTCTACAACCAAAAACTTAGATTCGATAGCTGTTAAGGATCCAGCAAGTGAGAAAAAAGCTATGAAATTCCTTAAGTTCATCAAACATAGTGAATATAGTATTGTCGATAAATTAAACAAGCAACCCACCAAGATATCTATGTTGTCACTAC
Source organism: Adansonia grandidieri (assembly GCA_038382065.1). Lineage (NCBI taxonomy): Eukaryota > Viridiplantae > Streptophyta > Magnoliopsida > Malvales > Malvaceae > Adansonia > Adansonia grandidieri. Next base: position 10,975 of record JBBYHK010467684.1, read on the forward strand.
TATTGAATTTGGAAGCTCACAGGAATGCCCTCTTCAAGGTTTTGAATGAGGCCTTTGTCCCTTCTAACATCTTTATAAGTCAGTGTGGATCACCTAGTAGCAACATCACTGCCGATAATTACATATCTTTTAGTGATGATGAAAACTCGCATGGAAAAAGAAGAAACTATAAAGCACTTCACATTATCACATACTGTAAATGCACCATATTACTCAAGGTGCTCATTGATAATGGGTCAGCTTTAAAGCTTTAAATGTAATGTCTGTGTCATGTTTGAACAAGCTCCCCATTGATGTATCTCATATCCAGAATAGTTGTATAGTGGTAAGCGCAATTGATGGAACATGCAAAAATGTTGTGAAAAACATCACCATCCCACTCCAAATAGGTCCATATACTTATGAGGTTGACTTCCATGTGATCAATATTACTTCATCATACAACTACCTATTGGGAAGGCCTTGGATTCACCAGCCCAAAGCCAATTTTCCCCACATTCACAACCCTAATCAAGATGCCAAATCATAACCTGATCCACCTGTTCTATACTGACTAACTCCACTAAATCTCATCTATACCTACACTCGAAAACTAGAAACTACCTAACTTTAGGTCCTCTATCCCACCAAGGGGTAACCTGAGGAATTTTCTTGTAACTTGGTCAACACCGTAAGGATTAATCACTAGAGAGAAATCTTTGAAAGTACTCAGTGAACAATTCATATCATCAGCATCAAGGCCAATCGACTAGGAAGACTACTCATATCTCTTTGTATTTCAAAATCCTTCAACATCTCAAAAGTTTGTCATAGCTGGTACCTTTTTTTTTTAAATGAGATATAATTACTTAATTTATGGTAAAATCTTTTCGTAATCTAGCATTTCATGTTGCATCATGTTTATCATTTAATTGATAATGTTTGATAAATGAACAAAATTGATAATAGGATTTCCTAGCATTACTTGGGAAGATAAAACTTTGCAGGAATTTTTGTTTCATGTCTAAAGACTAAGAACAAACTTTTGGGGCCATAATCAGTTTGGTCTTAGGACCCCATATCCTGAAAATATGCTCACAACCTTATTTTAGTAAACTTTGGCCTAAAGATAAAAGGCCAAAGTTTTTTTCAAACCATCATCCTCAATCGTAATTTAGAACATTCCAATCAGACCACCAAAGACACCTTTTGAATCATAATTAGCAAAGTGGAATCCTTCATACTCATTAAATTCAGTGCAATAAAAGTTCCCATGCATAAGTCGTTTAAGCTTAAAACCATCCCTCCACATTATGAGCCTTTTGTACCTTCACAAGGCAGTTTTTACATTCAAAGCCTTTGGAAACCTGGAGCAAGATTAATAAACCCCTAGGTAAAAGGCCACTTCACCATTCATGAAAGAGTAAACAGCCAAAGAAGGCCAAAATCTACCACTGGATTAGGTTTTTGAAACCATCACTCTTGCATCATTTAGACAGGCACTTACATCCCCATGCATTATGCAGCATCTAATATCCTATAGGTACCAACTCCCATATACAGAAATTAAATGTGTAAGGAACTTAAGGTACAATTTCTCATTTTTAAAAAACCTTAAAAAGCTTCAAGTAAGTATCTTTGACCTTACGAGCTTATTAAAAGTCATCCAAGAGAGGTATCCAAACTCATTTTCTTCTAGTCCTCAAAGAGCAAGATGTTTTTTTTTACCTAGCACAAAGCCCACACAAGCTGGTGGCACTTATCTACCTTAGTCCACAAAAAGCCAGATGTCTTTTCCTACCTATCTCAAAGCCCACACAAGCTGGTGGCATCTATCTATTTCAGTCCATAAAGAGCTGGATACTTATCGAGACAAAGCCCACATAAGTTGGTGGCACCTATCTACTTCAATCCATAAAGAGCTGGATGCTTATCAAGTCAAAGCCACACAAGCTGGTAGCACTTATTGACCTTAGTCCACAAAGAGCTAGATGTTTTTTCTTACCTACCATAAAGCTCATACAAGCTGGCGGCAGTTGTTTATCGTAGTCCACGAAGAGCTGGACACCTTTTCTTACTTACCACAAAGCCTACACAAGCTGGTGGCATTTGTTTATCTTAGTCCATAAAGAGCTGGACATCTTTTCTTACCTACCACAAAGGCCATACAAGCTAGTGGCACTTGTTTACCTTAGTCCACCAAGACCTGGATGCTTTTTCTCACCTACCATAAAGCCCACACAAACTGTGGCACATATCTACCTCAGTCCATAAAAAGCTGGACACTTGTTGAGTCAAAGCCCACACAAGCTAATGACACCTATTAACCTACATCAAAACCCAAACAAGCTAGTGGCATTTGTCTAAAGTTAAATAGAAAAAGAAACATGTAGGGAGGCTAAACCCTACGAAACTTATTAATTTTTTTTTTTTTTTGCAAATAAATTTAGCCTATCTTAACATAATACTAAATAGCTTTTTACTTCTCTGCAGGCACATGGAACCATTATCTTACTCGAACAAAATGGTGTCTATTTATCTTTACCCTATTTCTAATACTTAGTAAAGGCTAAAATGGGGCAACTACAAACATGGTGCCAAGGGAAAAATTTTTTAAGAAGGTCTGAAATGCCTATGAGTCATATTAAAGAAAAACGTAAAATGAAGCATCAAAGGCCATTTTTCATGGTGTCATTAGAGTCATTTAGATGAGTATACAGATCAATTTCCCACTGTTTATGACCAAGTTTAGGTAAGTCGGGAAGCCACAAGTACGCACAAGATATATTGGTGCATAAGTATTAATACGAGGCTTTTGCACTGCCAAATATTTAAATTTTCACATAGTATCGATACCTAAGGTGTGGTATCGATACCCAGCCTGTTTGTATAATACAGACCTTGATAGTAGCTAAAGTTGTGATTTTGGAAAAATGTATCTATACACAAGCACGAGTATCGATACAAATCCATAAAGTATTGATACAAGCCTCTAAGTTTCAAGACTGGAAACATTTTTTTGCTCTGAGTATCAATACACAGCTCATTCGATCGATACTCATGGGTAAAAATGCCTTGTGTATTAATACAGCGTGTTTTGTATCAATACACTAAGACAACTTTGCCTAGTTTGAGCCATTTTTTCAGCCTCTGAAAATTCAATTTAAACAAGTTTTTGCACCAAGAAACTATCATAAATCATTGCAAACCTCAACTATGGGCTTATAACTTGATTTAAACCAATTTTGAAAGCCTAAATAGCCAATGATATGGGTCATTTTCATAAAATATATGGTTGTAAAAAGTCATGGCAGGCATATCTCTAGCTGTAGGTTGTCACAGCCTTTCTATCTCCCTGCTCAGCATGGAATAACCAATAGAAAGAAAATCAGCTGAGCATAGTAGCTAGAGATATCCCCTAGCAGAGAAAGATAAAAAATGCCTTTTCTTTGTCTCCTAAAAGCATTAACTGAGCATTGAATAAAAAACAAAAGAAAAAAGAACTTCTAAGCATTCTTAAAAGGGACTTCCAACTACTTTAAAAAAATCTCTCTAGCAATTCCCAGAAAAAAAACACTCTTCAACAACCTACAGTCCCAAAACTCTCCCAAAAAAACACTACTCAATGCCTCGCACCCTTAACTTTCTTCCATTCCCGTAGCTCCCCCAAACCACCACTAGAAAACCTCTAAAAACTCAACCTTTCACACACTTTCCCATTTAAAATGCCCCATCAACCACCATATTACTAGAAAGCTTCTTCCTTTCATCATTTTCTTACTAAATAATAGCAAAAAGAGGGAAAGAACTAAGCTTACAATCATTGCTTTAGGAAGGGAGAAGAAGTTTAAGCTTTTTTGGTATATTTCCTATCTTTTTCCTTATATTTTCTGTTTTTATCGTTTACACCATTTTAATAAACCCTTTATGCTGCCATGACCATCCTGGGACTATCATGCATTATTGTTGGAATGATTGTGGTAGTCTTAGGATCTTGAGGACCCTCTTAATACCTTGATGCTATTTGGATATGCAAATATGCCATGCTTCATTTTCATCATTATCATAGCCTCACCTCATGCATTTCTTGCCTTGTTTCTTTCATGTTCATATATTCATCTCATATTTAAATGTCCACCTTAGCATGCCTCATGTATGTTCACGCATTTTCTTGTATTTTAATGAGTTTCATGATGTATTGACAACTTCAGTATGCATTCTTATGTTTAAATATGGCCATGTCACTTCCATGCACATTATTTACCCTCTTCTTGCATTTTTATCACTTATTTCCATGTCAAAATGCCATGTTTGCGTGTTTGCATGTTTATTTCACGTTCATCTTTGTGTGTTTTGTATTTTGTTCATGACATCCTTGTCAAAAATGCTTATTGTTTCCTAAAAACTTGATTTTCAGAAAAATCCCTAAGTTCATGCTACATCCAATAGATAAAGAATAGCATGGATTTAATGATTTCATAAAATTGGTCTGCCAATTTTAGGGATAAATCAAACATTCTAACTCTGGATTCATGGAAAAATAGGTTCAAAGATGCTATTTTTCAAAAAATAATTGATACTCTTTTAGTTGTTAAAGTATTAAGCCTTGATCTTAGTACAACATTCCCTTTATTGACATGGTCAACGAGTTGTTTCATCGTCCTAAACTACTCCAAGACTGTGGAATAAACTTGTGAAGCCCATGTTACTTTCTGTCATGGATGTTCGGACGTCCTAAACTCAAGCCTATCTTTGAAAAAAAAAACCTAAAAATATCGAATAGCCCCTGTTTTGCTCTAGCAGCATTATAGTTTAAGTTTGGAAAATCATTTTTGAACCATAAAATATTTTCCTTTATTTTTCTAATATTTTTCCTTTAAAGGGCATCAAAGTACCTTTCCAAAGGTATCTTGTTTTCCTTAAACCATTTCAGATGAGGGAGTTATAATTTTTTGAACCTTTGGCTGTCTGGGACCCTTAGAACACATGCAATATTCTGTTTGGGCCATTTTGGCCCATCAGATGATTTTTCTAAAACTTTTAAACATTTTTCATAAAAAGACTCGAAATTCCCTTTTTAAAAAGGTATTGTTCACAATTTAACAATCTCGAATGAGCCTGAAACAATTTCTTAAAATTTGACATGTCTTTTCCCCTTGCATATGCTCTGAGTGTCAAGATAGACTTAACTTCAAAAATTGATTCTGCTTAAAAAGTGATTTTTTATGAATTTTGAATTTTTTACATTAAATGTTATCGAGTCAGCTTTCCAACAGTACCTTATTCATTGCCTAAGGCCTTCGGATGAATCCAAAATAAATTCGGGAAGGGAGGTAACACGATGCTATCCCTTATTTTTAACTTAAGTTTTAAATCTCTTTTTATCGAAACATTCGAATGCCTTGAAATGCGCTTAATTGGTTTCCCTATAACACAAGCCCTTTAGACTTAGATCAAGGTTAAAATACAAAAAAAAATAATTTCAAACTAGATAACATTTTTCACTATATTATAATTATCACTAGTGAAGACACTCAAACTTCATTTCTCCGAGAGGATACTCCAACCCCATTTTCAACCTAAAACTTAACTTTACTTTTTGGATCCACCTTCAAGATTCTTAATCCTTATCTAAAGCCATAAAAAAATTTTATCTTTGGGGATACCCCAACCTCACTATTTCAAGGGGATACTCTGACCCTATTTTTCATTAAAATTTTAATTTTTCTTTTTATCCCTAAATATTTTCCTAACTTTATCTATGGGGATACTCTAACCCTACCTCTTCGAAGGAATACTCTAGCTCTACTTTTAAAAAAAATCCAAAATCTTTTTCCTTCCGGATACCTTAGATTGTTTTTATTACAATTTTTTTCTTGCAAATTACCATTAAATTCAAACCTATCTCTAAATTATCATCCATGTTATTCTCAAATGACAAAAGACAATTATGAGACACATTCTGATCACCTTTTTTTTTACGCTATTTAGTTTATGATTGTTTGTATATAATAATAATATTATATTTTTTGTTGCCTTACTAACACGTTTTCTATTTGTAGTGATTATCGTGCATTCATATTTAAAATTCACTTTCTAATAAAATTTATAAGGTAATGTTTCATGTGGGTATCTCTCCACTGCCTAATACGAAATATCCAAATTTTCAAAACCCAATCCGGACATTATTTTCATAAAAATACCTATGTTCCTCACACCTCCGAGGCGCATAGGTGATATAATTTCCTTAAAAACCTGGATCTATAAGTTTGCAAAACTTCATGCATTAAAGGGAATTACTTCTAAATGATGACAAAAATAGAACAATTAAGCTGAGACCGAAGCGAGACATAGTTAGTAGGTACCGATTTTGGGCATCATGGGGGTGCTAATCCTTCCCCATGCATAATCAACTCCCGAATCCAACCAACAAATCTCTAGACTTTATAAACCTTGAAATCACTGTTTCGAGTTTCATAACCCAGAATATTGTTTTTTATAGGCATTTGATCCTGCCTAGCTTGAAATGATTGATGGCTATTCTAAGCTTATGGCCACTTCGTGGTGGCCATTTGAGACTAGTTGGATGAGCGATTTGCCCGACGGCCTCTCCCCTTCATATTGTTACGCCAAATCCTAATCAAGAGATAATTCAAAAGCTCGACATAACCAACCGTCATTTATTTTTAAGTCAAGCGCACTAAGCCCTTCGGATCGTCAGAAGTTCTAAAGGCGAGCACGTCGCCGCTCCTTGTTACGCTCTTTAGTTTATGATTGTTTATTTATAATATTATTGTATTCTTTGTTGCCTTACTAACATGCTTTCTACTTGTAGTGATTGTCGTGCATTCATATTTAAAATTCATTTTTCAATATAAGGCAATATTTTGTGTAGGTATCTCTTTAGTGCCTAATACGAAATATCCAAATTTTCAAAACCCAATCCGGACATTATTTTCATAAAAATCCCTATGTTCCTTACACCTCTTAGGCGCATAGGGATCTAATTTTCTTTAAAAACCTAGATCTACAAGTTTGCAAAACTTTATGCATCAAAGAGAATTACTTGTAAATGATGACAAAAATGGAATAGATTAAGCCAAGATCCAAGCGAGATATAGTTAGTAGGTACTAATTTCAAGCGTCATGGGGCTGCTAATCCTTCCCCATACGTAACCAACTCTCGAATCCGACCAACGAATCTTTGGACGTCATAGACTTGGAAATTGATGATTCAAGTTTTGTAACTCAGAATTTTGTTTTCAATAGGCATCCGATCCTGCCTAGCCTAAAATGATCGATGGTGACTCCAAATTTATGGCCACTTCGTGGTGGCCATCCGAGACTAATGGATGAGTGATTCACCCGATGGTCTCTCTCTTTTATATTATTACGCCTAATCCAAATCCCAATCAAGGGATAACTCAAAGGCTCGACCATGACCAACAATCACTTATTTTTAAGTCAAGTGCGCTAAGCCCTTTGGATCATCCAAAATTTAAAAGACAGGCACGTAGCCCCTCTTTTTTAAGCTCTTTAGTTTGTGATTATTTATTTATAATATTATTATATTCTTTGTCACCTTACTAACACATTTTTGTTTATAATGATTATCGTGCATTCATATTTAAAATTCATTTTCCAATAAAATTTATAAGGCAACGTTTCGTGTGGGTATCTCTCTAGTGCCTAATATGAAATATCCAAATTTTCAAAACCCAATCCAAACATTATTTTCATAAAAATCCCTATGTTCCTCACACCTCCGAGGCATATAGGTGATCTAATTTTCTTTAAAGACTTGAATCTACAAGCTTGCAATACTTCATGCATCAAAGGGAATTACTTCTAAATGATGACAAAAATGGAATCGATTAAGCCAAGACCGAAGCAAAACATAGTTAGTTGGTACCGATTTCTGGCGTCGTGGGGTGTTAATCCTTCCCCATGCGTAACTAACTCTCAAATCCAACCAACGAATCTTTAGACTTTGTAAACCTTGAAATCGATGTTTCGAGTTTCGTAACTCAGAATATTGTTTTCAATAGGCATCTAGTCCTACCTAGCCTAAAATGATAGATGGTAACTCCAAGTTTATGGCCACTTCGTGGTGGCCATCTGAGACTAGTTGGATGAGCAATTCGCTCGACGGTCTTTCCTCTTCATATTCTTACGCCTAATCCAAATCCCGATCGAGCGATAACTCAAAGGCTCGACCATGACCAACCGTTATTTATTTTTAAGTCGAGTGCGCTAAGCCCTTTGGATCGTCTGAAGTTTTAAAAGCAGGCACGTGGCTACAAATTATTTATAGTGATATATATGTATATGATCTGTATGCACTTGAAATAAATGCCAATGCAATGTAATCCAATTCTAGTCAATGAAACCTAAGCATGATAAGATGCCTTCCATTTAAATATGGTTGATAGCCAAGTTCTAGTTGTGGGGATTTATTAAGCTCTTAAGGTCCCTGTCACTCGAGCTGCTTAAGTTATAATTAATAGGTCCTACTCAACTAAAGTTGTGTTGTTCGGATGCATACAAGTTGAACGCATGGCATTATAGGTGATGGTTAGATGAAATATATATGATGTATTTAGGTAAAGAGTTACCACCCAACTGATCTAGTAGTTGCATAAAGATGCAATTGGTAAATTAAGTTACCTATTCAATTAATTTTTGCATAATTTGTTGAGCCATTCAAGGTTATGTAAAAATGAAAGGGGTCCTAGCTTATTAAGAAGATTCAATTGTTAAAATTTTTATACTATAGTTGAGGGTTATAATTTTGTAAAAATAATAAGAATAATCATTCTTGCATTAAAACTTGACTGAATGATTGTTTTATACATGTTATTGACATTAAAAATATTCTAAATTCATATAGGATGTAAATAAGAATACGACTTCAAACTTGTCACTGCGTAGCATATTCGATGCTAACAAGTTGACTAGAATGAATTTCATTGACTAGCTCCGCAATGTTAAAATTATTTTAACACAAGAACATAAGGTTTATGTCTTTAATAAGCCTGTACCCGACGAGTTCACTGTTGATGCCTTTTAGGAAGAACGGATGTCTATGGAAGGCATAAAGATGACCTATTATGAGCCATACATGTGATGATGGCTAGCATGGCACCTAATCTCCAAAAGCAACACGAGGGCATAAATGCTCCAAACATCATTCTGAACCTTATAGAATAATTCGATAAGGAGAGACATATTGAAAGATTTGACATCTTAAAAAAACTGTTCTAGATAAAGATGTTAGAAGGTACTCTTGTTAGGACCCATGTGCTTAAGATAATTGGATAGATCATGCATTTAGAATAGTTGGGTTGGTCTATGAATGGTGAGCTAGCCATTGATATAGTTTTTTCCTCTTTGTCACCAAACTTTTCCCAATTTGTGTTAAATTTAACATAAATCACTTAGAGACATCCTTTCCAGGATTGTTGAACATGAAAAAAGTCTCTCACCAATGAGAAAGCTATCCACTTGGTTACTTGTACTTCTAAGAAAATAAATAGGAAGAATAAAAAAAATAGAGAAAGGACAGATCTTCTAGAAATCAACTGGTGGAGTGAAGGCTAAAGAAGGAACTGACAAGGAAACTTGTTACCATTGCAAAAAGCCTTGTCATTGGAGGAGGATTTGCAAAGACTTCCTTGAATCAATCAAGAATAAAAAGTTAAAGGGAGTTTCCACCTCAGGTATAAATTTAAAAAATTCATTTACTTTTTTAAGATATGATATACCTGATTATTTTTATCAAGTATGTGTGACATATTGTAGGGACCAATGATGGGATAAACGAAGGTAGACCGATAAATAGGAGGGCAACCTAAATAATATGGATCAAACTTGCTCCCTTTATGCATGAAAGCTACTATAGACTTTCATTTTATGATTTATTATCATTTTAAGACATTGGATATTTTATTTTGGCATTATAAATTGATTTTAGTAAATTTTATTTAGGATAAGTGTTTTTGAACAAATATCTTTTATTGTTAGCATATGCATGCCATGCTTTTAATTTCCTTTATTTAA
>JBBYHK010467695.1:0-21009 GCA_038382065.1 Adansonia grandidieri
GTAATATTAAGTTATATTACCAATCATAATAATTTATGTAATAGATAATATAACTTATGTAACTGTAATATTTATTGATAATTTTAAAATTTTTTTTAATGATAATGATTTATATAACTTATAATATATTTATGTAATTATAATGATTTTATGTATTATTATGGGAAGCGCTCCCCAAAAGTCCCCCTATAGCTGTTGCTCCCTTGAATGTGTATTTTTCTTTTTACTTTTTTTTTTTTTTTGCTTTTATGAATCATTTTAAACATTTCATTCAAATTAAATTAAATTCAACTCAATTCCATTTCATTCAATGGTTATAAGGTTAATTTCCTCCTTTTTCGAGGGCAAAAAATAAAAAAAAATCAAATTGTTATTATGAGTTAATTAATACTAATTAAGTTAAAAAATTATCAAAATAAATTAAAAAAATATTGCAATCAATATGAACCCAAGGATATTTATATCTTTTTAAAGTTTTATTAAAACATATGTTATTTAAAAGATTACAAAAATTATTTACTTTTACATAAAAAATTACTTAAATAATTATTTTTTCAAATTTATTTTTAAAAAATAAAACATCAGCACCAATTCTAGTATATAGTATATACATATCAAATGGCTCAAGAAACTATTTCTATCTAAGCCTTTGAAGAAAAAATATTAAACCTTTGAAGAAAAAATAATGCTGCATTTCTGTCTAAAGATTTGTATCAGTGAATTTATATTTGTTATGTCATGTGGAAAAAAATGGTAATAAAATGTTATCCAAATGAACGTAGACACTACTTTATATCAAATCACACATTCATATTTGATATTTATTAATGGGATTTAGATTTATCAATTGGACTGATCGAGTTGGTTGTTAATTCGGGTTGAGTTTTGCTCAGTTTTAAATTTTATGTCATTTACGGATTAATCAGGTTTGGTTCATTATGAATTCGAGTTATTTCGGGTTCAGGTCAATCGGGTTTAACACTCAGATTAATTAGTTTCAGGTCAATTAGGTTTAATACTCAGGTTTATAAAGTTTAGTCATTTTGGGTTCGAATTATTTGGGGTTAATTGTTTGATTTTGGATGTGATTTCTATGATTTTTTGTGATGTCTTTGATGATTTTTAATGATTTTCCATTATGTAAAGACTAAAGGGAAAAAAAAAAGAAGGAAAAGTTTAAATTCATTAGGAAAGCCTTCCATTTAGGGTATTTTGGTCATTTCAAAATATTTCTAGCATTCCTCTGGTTTTCAAAAGGGTGTAGAAAATATTAAAACTTTTCATGTTCTTTTGGTTTTCCATTAGCGTACAAAATGCAATTTTGAAAAGTTTAGGGGCTTAATTGTAGTTTTTCCACTTTAGGTCATCTTTGATATTTTAATTTCCCCATTTAGAGTGGAATAATTATTTCTTATCATTTTAGAATCCTTAAGCTTACCATGATACTTTCGCAATGAATGTTTTTATGGTAATTTTCCTTAAAATCAAGTCCTAGTAGTCTCCTAGATGTTTTTATGCCAAAAGTGTACATTTAGAATAGGTTCACTTTTTTGTGACCTTTAGGGTACCGAGATATTTTCACGTTGAAGGCATACTCTAGAGGTATTTTGGTAATTTTCCTATACTTAAGTCCGATTCTTGCTTGGTTGAAAGCATCATATCCCTTTAAGGGAGTGTTTATTGCATTCTAAACATGTTTTAGGCATTTTTAGATTTTAGGGGTTTTGTAATTTTAGAAAGTCTATGTACTAATTTGCAAAAATTGAAAAAACTACTTCAAGGCCATGGATGCTTGGCCAAATTTGTATTGCAATTTTTGGTGCGATTTCTAGGATTTTTTGTGATGTGTTTGATGAATTTTTATGATTTTTTGTTATGTAAGGACTAAATTGAAAAAATGGAAAAGCTTTAAATTCATTAGCAAAAACCTTCCATTTTGGGTATTTAGTCATTTTGGAATATGTCTAACATTTCTCTAGTTATCCAGAAGGTGTAGGAAATATTGAACCTTTTCGTATTCTTTTGCCTTTTTGTTAGGGTACAAAATGCAATTCTGAAAAGTTTAGTTGCTTAATTGTAATTTTTTCATTTTAAGTTATCTTTGATATTTTAATTTCCCCATTTAGATTGAAATGATTATTTCTTATCATTTTAGAGTTCTTAAGATTACCGAGATGCTTTTATGTTAAAGGTAAATCGTACGGGTATTTTTGTAATTTTTTCAAAACCTAGTTCTAGGTAGTCACCAAGATGTTTTTATGCCAAAAGTGTACATTTAGGGTAGGATCATTTTTTATGATCGTTTTTGTGACCTTTAGGGTACCGATATACTTTCATATTTAAGGTATATTTTATGGGTATTTTGGTAATTTCCTTAGAATTGAGTATGATGCTTGCCTCGCTGAAAGCGTCATATCCCTTTAAAGGAGTGTTTAATGCATTCCTAAGCATGTTTTAGACATTTTTAGAATTTAAGGGCTTTTTTATAATTTTAAAAAGTCTAAGGGCTAATTTGAAAGAATGGAAACAATTTGCTTCAAGGCCAAGGGTGCTTGGCCGAATTTGTATTGTGATTTTTGGTATGATTTCTATGATTTTTTTGTGATATGTTTGATGATTTTTTTATGATTTTCCATTATTTAAGGACTGAATTGAAAAAATGGAAAGGTTTTAAATTCATTCGGAAAAACCCTTCCATTTAGGTTATTTTGTTCATTTTGAAATATTGCTAACATTCCTTCGGTTTTATATGGGTGTGAAAAATATTAAAACTTTTTGGATTCTTTTGGTTTTCCGTTAAGGTACGAAATGCAATTTTGAAAAGTCTTGGGGCTTAATTGTAATTTTTCCATTTTAATTGATTTTGATATTTTAATTTCCCTATTTAGGGTGATATGACTATTTCTTATCGTTTTAGAGTCTTTAGCAATACTATAATATTTTCACATCGAAGGTATACCTTAGAGGCACTTTGATAAATTTTCTTAGAACCGAGTCTTAGGTAGTCATGAAGATATTTATGCCAAAAGGGTACATTTAGGATAGGTTCACTTTTTGATGATCCTTTTAGTGACCTTTAGGGTACCGAGACACTTTCACGTAGGTATACTTTATGGGTATTTTGGAAATTTTTCTAAAATTAAGTATGATTCTTGCTTGGCCGAAAGCATCATATCCCTTTAACGAAGTGTTTAATGCATTCCTAAACATGTTTTAGGGAATTTTAGATTTTTTAGGTGTTTTTGTAATTTTAGAAAATATAGGGACCAATGTGCAAAAATAGAAAAAATTTACTTCAAGGCCATGGGTGTTTGGCCGAATTTGTATTGTGATTTGTTCCGTGGTTTCTATGATTTTTTTTGGCACGTTTGATGATTTTTTTATGATTTTTCATTATGTAAGGACTGAATTGAAAAGATGGAAAAGTTTTAAATTCATTAGGAAAAGCCTACCATTTAGGTTATTTTGTTCATTTTGGAATATTGCTAACATTCCTCCGGTTTTTTAGTGGGTGTGGAAAATATCAAAACTTTTCATATTCTTTTAGTTTTCCGTTAGGGTATGAAATGTAATTTTGAAAAGTCTAAGGCTTAATTATAATTTTTCCATTTTAAGCCATCTTTGATATTTTAATTTCCTATTTATGTTGATATAACTATTTCTTATCATTTTAGAGTACTTAGCATTATTGGGATACTTTCATGTCAAAGGTATATCTTAGGGGTATTTTAGTAAATTTCCCTAGAATCGAGCCCTAGGTAGTGATGAAGATGTTTTTATGCCAAAAGGGTACATTTAATATAGGTACCAGTTACCTTTAGGGTTTCGAGATACTTTCACGTCGAAGGTATACTTTAGGGGAATTTTGGAAAGTTTCCTAGAATCAAGTCCGACGCTTGCTTGGTCGAAAGCATTATCTCCTTTTAGGGGAGTGTTCAATGCATTCCTAAACATGTTTTAGGGAATTTTAGATTTTTGGGGTGATTTTGTAATTTAAAAAATTATAAAGACTACCATGCAAAAATAAAAAAAATTACTTCAAGGCCATGAGTGCTTGGCTGAATTTGTATTGTGATTTTTTGTGCAATTTCTAGGATTTTTTGTGAAGAGTTTGACAATTTTTTATGATTTTCCATTCTCTGTAGACTAAATTGAAAAAAAAAGGAAAATTTTAAATTCATTAGAAAAAGCCTTCTGTTTAGGGTATTTTGGTCATTTTGGAATATTGCTAACATTTCTCCTACTTTTCAGAGGCTGTAGAAAATATTAAAATTTTTTATGTTCGTTTAGTTTTTCATTGGCTTACGAAATGCAATTTTGAAAAATTAAAGGGCTTAATTGTAATTTTTGCATTTTAAGTCATCTTTGATATTTTAATTTCCCCATTTAGAGTGAAATGATTATTTCTTATCAATTTAGAGTCCTTAGGATTACTGGGATACTTTCACATCAAAAGTATACCCTAAGGGTATTTCGATAATTTCATTAAAATCGAGTCTTAGGTAGTCACCATGATGTTTTTATGCCAAAAAGTACATTTAAGATAGGTTTACTTTTTGATGATCCTTTTTGTGACCTTTAGGGTACCGAGATACTTTCATGTTAAAGGTATACTCTAGGGGTATTTTGATAATTTTTTAAAATTGAGTCCAATTCTTACTTGGCTGAAAGCATCATATCCCTTTAGGGGAGCGTTTAATGCATTCCTAACGATGTTATAGGCATTTTTAAATTTTAGGGGTCTTTTTGTAATTTTAAGTAGTTTAAGGACTAGCTTAAAAAAATTTTACTCCATAGCCTTGGGTGCTTGGCCGAATTTGTATTGTGACTTTCGGTGTGATTTCTATGATCTTTTATGATATGTTTGATGATTTTTAATGATTTTCCACCATGTAATGTCTAAAATGAAAAAAAAAAAAAGGAAAAGTTTTAAATTCATTAGGAAAAGCCTTTCATTTAGGGTATTTTGGTCATTTTGGAATATTTTTAACATTTTTTCGATTTTCCAGAGGGTGTGGAAAATATTAAAACTTTTTGTATTTTTTTGGTTTTTCGTTAGCGTAAAAAGTGCAATTTTGAAATGTTTAAGGGCTTATTGTAATTTTTCCATTTTAAGTTATCTTCAATATTTTAATTTCCTCATTTAGAGTGAAATGATTATTTTTTACCACTTTAGAGTCCTTCGGATTGTCGAGATACTTTTTTGTCGAAGGATACCATAGGGGCATTTTGATAATTTCCCCCAGAACCAAGTCCTAGGTAGTCACCACAATGGTTTTATGCCAAAAGTGTGCCTTTAGGATAGGTTTACTTTTTGATGATCCTTTTAGTGTCCTTCAGGTTACCAAGACATTTTCACGTTAAAAGTATACTTTAGAGGTATTTTGGTAATTTTTTTGGAATTAAGTATGATTCTTGCTTGGTCGAAAGCATCATATCCATTCAAGGGAGTCTTTAATGCATTCCTAAATATGTTTTAGGCATTTTTAGATTTTAGGGGTCTTTTTGTAATTTTAGAAAGCCTAAGGACCAATTTGCAAAAAAAAAATTTGCTTCAAGACCATGGGTGCTTAGTCGAATTTGTATTTTGATTTGTGGTGTGATTTCTATGATATTTTGGGATTTGTTTGATGACTTTTAATGATTTTCCATTATGTAAGGACTAAAGTGAAAAATAGAAAAGCAAAAATTTTAATTTCATTAGGAAAAGCCTTCCATTTAATGAATTTTGGTCATTTTGAAAGATTTCTAGCATTCCTCCAGTTTTGCAGAGGGTGTAAAAAATATTAAAAGTTTTTGCGTTCTTTTGGTTTTTCGTTAGCGTATGAAATGCAATTTTGAAAAGTTTATGGGCTTAATTGTAGTTTTTTCATTTTAAGTCATCTTTGACATTTTAATTTCCCCATTCAATGTGAAATGATTATTTCTTATCAGTTTAAAGTCCTTAAGATTACTGCATACTTTTACGTCTAAGGTATATCCTAAGGGCATTTTGGTAATTTTTTCTAGAACAAAGTCTTAGGTAATCACCAGGATGTTTTTATGCCAAAAGTGTTCATTTAGGATAGGTTCACTTTTTGATGATCCTTTTGGTGACCTTTAGGATACCGAGATACTTTTATGTTGAAGGTATATTCTCGGGGTGTTTTGGTAGTTTTCCTGGAAACGAGTTTGATACTTGCTTGGCCGAAAGCATCATATCCTTAAAGAGGAGTGTTTAATGCATTCCTAAACATATTTTAGTCATTTTCAGATATTAGGGGTCTTTTTGTAATTTTAGAAAGTCTAGGGATAAATTTGCAAGAAAAGAAAAAAATTTGCTTGAAGGCCTTGGTTGCTTGGTCGAATTTGTATTATGATTTTTCGTGTGATTTCTATGATTTTTTTATGATTTTATATTATGTAAAGACTGACTTGAAAAAATGGAAAAAGTTTATGTTCATTAGGAAAATCCTTTCATTTAGACTATTTTAGTCATTTTGGAATATTTCCAACATTCCTCCAGTTATTTAAAGGGTGTAGAAAATATTAAAACTTTTCGTATTCTTCTGGTTTTTCATTAAGATACGAAATGCAATTCTAAAAAGCTTAAAGGCTTAATTGCAAGTTTCTCAGTTTAAGTCATCATTGATATTCTAATTTCCCCATTTAGAGTGAAATGATTATTTCTTATATTACTAGGGTACTTTCATATGGAAGGTATACTATAGGGGTATTTTGGTAATTTTTTTAGAACATGTCCTAAGTAGTCACCAGGATGTTTTTATGCCGAAAGTGTACATTTAGGATAGGATTATTTTTGATAATCTTTTTTGTGACCTTTAGGGTATCAAGATACTTTCACGTTGAAGGCATACTTTAAGGGTATTTTAGTAATTTTCCTACACCAGAGCTTGATTTTTGCTTGGTCGAAAGCATTTTATCCCTTTAAGGGAGTGTTTATTGCTTTCCTAAACATGCTTCAGGCATTTTTAGATTTTAAGAGTCTTGTAATTTTAGAAAGTCTGAGGACTAATTTGTAAAAATAGAAAAAATCTACTTCAAGGTAATGGGTGCTTGGCCAAATTTGTATTGCGATTTTTGGTGTAATTTGTAGGGTTTTTTGTGATGTGTTTGATGATTTTTAATGATTTTCCACTATGTAAGGACTAAAAGTGAAAAAAAGGAAAAGTTTTAAATTCATTAGGAAAAGCCTTCCATTTAGGGTATTTTGGTTATTTTGGAATATTGCTAACATTCCTCCTACTTTTCAGAGGCTGTAGAAAATATTGAAACTTTTCATGCTCTTTTGGTTTTTCATTAGCTTACGAAATGCAGTTTTGAAAACTTAAGGGGCTTAATTGTAACTTTTCCATTTTAAATCATCTTTGATATTTTTATTTCCCCATTTAGAGTGAAATGATTATTTCTTATCAGTTTAGAGTCCTTAGGATTACCGGGATACTTTCATGTTGAAAGTATACACTAGGGGTATTTCGATAATTTCTTTAAAATCGAGTCCTAGGTAGTCACCATGATGTTTTTATGCCAAAAGTGTACATTTAGGATAGGTTCACTTTTTGATGATCCTTTTTGTGACCTTTAGGGTACCGAGATACTTTCATGTTAAAGGTATACTCTAGAGGTATTTTGGTAATTTTCTTATAACTGAGTCCGACTCTTGCTTGGCTGAAAGCATGATATCCCTTGAGGGGAGTTTTTAATGCATTCCTAACCATGTTATAGGCATTTTTAAATTTTAGGTTCTTTTTGTAATTTTAAGAAGTCTAAGGACTAGCTTACAAAAAAATTTGCTCCATGGCCATGGGTGCTTGGCCGAATTTGTATTGTGACTTTTGGTATGATTTTTATGATCTTTTGTGATGTGTTTGATGATTTTTAATCATTTTCCATCATGTAATGACTAAAGTGAAAAAAAGAAAAAAAGGAGAAGTTTTAAATTCATTAGCAAAAGCATTCCATTTAGGGTATTTTGGTTATTTTGGAATATTTCTAATATTCCTTCAATTTCCTAGAGAGTGTAGAAAATATTAAAACTTTTCGTGTTCTTTTAGTTTTTTGTTAGCGTACAAGTGTAACTTTGAAAAGTTTAAGGGCTTCATTGCAGTGTTTGCATTTAAAGTCATCTTTGATATTTTAACTTCCCCAATTACTGTGAAATGATTATTTCTTATCAGTTTATAGTCCCTAAGATTACCAGCTTACTTTTACATCAAAGGTATACCTTAGGAGCATTTTGATAATTTTTTCTAGAACAGAGTTTTAGGTTGTCACTGGGAAGTTTTTATGCCAAAAGTGTACATTTAGGATAGGTTTACTTTTTGATGATTCATTTTTTGACCTTTAGGGTACCGAGATACTTTCATGTTGAAAGTATACTCTAGAGGTGTTTTAGTAGTTTTCTTAGAACTGAGTCTGATACTTGCTTGGCCGAAAGCATCATTATCCTTTTAGGGGAGTGTTTAATGCATTCCTAAATATATCACCTAGTCAAAATAGATTGGTAGCGACTCCAAGTCAATCGGACATTACATAATGGTTGTTTAGGGTTAAGTCAGATGAGTGATTCAATATAACAAAAGTTCCATCCCAGTAAAGGAAAAGAAAAAAAAATTATCCAAGTCTGATGTGTTGGATTTCCGTTTAGCAAGTTGGGATACAAAAAAAAAAAAAAGTAACTTGGCCACTTTTGAAAATTAGAATGAAAAGTGATGGTGTTGAAAATTAAATGACTTCAAAAGCATATACAAATTTAACTTTTGATAAGGCAAGATTTACATTCCTCGGAATAATTTAAAATTAAAATTATGATGTTGCTTGATTAATTATCTTTTTAATTACTTTTTTCTTCATAGGGAGATGATGAAATGGAGATTGAAGCCTTTCTACCAATGATGAATATTGATAAAAACTGCAATATGCAAGTAATTTTCTTTTTACTTCTTTGAATGATACATTTGGTTTCATTTGCTTATCATTAGAATTAAGATTGAATGAATCATAACACTTTTCATAAAATAGTTAGGATGATTCATTTTCATTCAGCAATTATGAATCAAGGTTCAATGGAGGTGTAAAGTCCTAAAAATTTTTCAAACTAGTTTAGATCACCAAGTTGGTAAGTTGTGATATCATTTCAATCACCTTTCCTATTTTGCATTGCAAGTATGTATTGTAACAAGCACTTTTGTTGAAAATTGCTTGCAATCTATGTCTACTAGATATTTGAACCAAATAAAATGACACATAATGGTACAACTATAATGCATTAATAATGGTACATGTGCAACGTACCTTACCTGCTCACTCAGACGATGCATGCAATTTAAAAGTGTGACTTTAGGTCATCCCTTAATCAAGTTTTAAGTTAGGAGTGATGAGATGAAAATAAAGGGAAACTGTCAAACGAATTGTTTGTCCAATTGTTCTTGCATGGCCACCATGAAGTGGCCAAAAACTTGGAGTCATCACCGATTATTTTAGGCTAGGCATAAGTGGACACCTATTAAAATTGGTACTTTGAGTTATGAAAATCAAAGAACCAATTTTATGGTCTACTTGCACCAAAGTTCATTTTAAAAGGGTTCAAGAGTTGATTATGCATGGGAAAGGATGAGCATCGTCACAACGCCCTAAATCGACACCTCATGGTCGTATAATATTTTGTCTCAATTTATGTTACCTTACTATTTGAATATAAGCCCCTTTTATAATGGATGAAATTTTGAAAAGAGCAAGTTCAATTTTTGCAAAATGGTTTGATATCATTACATAACCCAAACGTGTGGCGAAATGTAAGGCTAAAATATTTTTAAACTTGATTACGAAATGATTTTTCATATCGAGTACTAGAGGGATACTGAAATGAATATTGCTTTAATAATTTTGAAAAGGTTTGTTTACAAAACATGAAGGCAAACTTGCTACCAACAAGTGAAGTGTCTTAGTAAGGCATGAAAGAATATAATAAACATGGCATAAAAATAAATATGCAAAAGCAAAGAAAGAAGAAGCAGCCGAGACGTATCTTGTAATTATCCTTGATTATTAAGAAATAACTGGAATAACAATCTTGAGACGCGTTTGGCAATAGTAATTGCTTGAGGCTGTGAAAAAGGTTTTACAAAAAAAGCTTGGGGAACCTCGAGAAAGAGAAAATATGGATTTTTTAAGAGAGTTTGGAAAAGCGGGATTAGAGTATCCAAAAGAAGAAAAATTTAGTAATTTTTGAGAAGGGGAATTTTTTTTATGGAAAAGGCATATTTTGAATTAAAATTGATATATAAAATAAAAGATAAATTTAGAAATTTTTTTGGCCTTTGATCCAAGCCTAGTAGGACTCGTGTAGGACACATGACTCCACTAGGAGAGTTAGTCGGGCTCACTTCAAGGCATTTGAACTCCTAAAAAAGGTGTTTTTGAGAAATTTAATTAATTTTCTTAAGTGAAAAGCAAACAGGGGACAATATCATGCTATCCACATTTTCAAAATTTTCCTAAGCTCATTACATGGTTCAAGGAGCCAATAAGGTGTCATTGGAAAGGAAACTCGATAAGGATTAATATAAAAATATTTAAAAAATCCTAAAAACTCTTTTTCTAGGTGGTATTAATTTTTGAAGTTGGGTTTGATTCAGCACTAGTAGTATGCGTAAGGGAAAAAATGTAACAAACTTTGATTGCGAACTCATTTAGAATCGTTAAATTGTAAATGACACCTTTTTGGGAAGGAATTTCACATAGTTTTTAGAAAAAAACATTTGAAAAATCCAAAAAAAATTCATCTGATGGGTTGAAATGGCCCGAATAGAATTTGAATCACTAATTTTAGTGGTTTTAGACAGCAAAAGTTGAAGAACTCATAACTCTTTCATCCAAGCACCATCAAGAATAAACAAGGTACCGTTAGAAAAGTCATTTGTGCCCCTTAAGCTAAAATATCAAAAAATTCTAGAAAAATCATTAAGGGTTTAGAAACATTTCTTTTAAGTTGAGGATATAACGATGCCAGTACCAAATAGGGGAGTTTTAGATTGGGGGTTTTCTAATAACGTGTCAAGATGTCGAACATGCGAATGCCCGACAATTATGATGAGTCCACCAAAAACCCCAGGTGAGTAAGTGGATGACCCATTACCCATGCCATCGAGTCACAACACAAGGCTTAAAGCATGGCATTAAAGCAATGATGTAATGAAATTGAATTTTTTTTTTTTTTGAAAACAAATGTTGTTTTGCCTCGTTAAATTCAAACATTTTAACTTGATTTATCCCCAAGATTAGAGGACCAGTTGATGAAAACATTAATTCAACATTAATCTTCATTTATTGAAGTTAATGTTGGCTTAACTTGGGGGTTTTTGGAAAATAAATTTTTTGCAAACAACTATAGAGGCATTTTAGCAAACATGTGATAAACTAAATATAGTAAAAACATCAAACATATATGAGCATTCAAAATAGCACCATAAATCAACTTTTAATTAATCAAAACATGCTAGAAATGCATCAAAATGCACGGATATACTCAAAATATGCTAAAACAAACATTTGAACATAAAATGAGCATGTGGAAAATGAATGAAACATAGCAAAAATGCATGAGCAGGGTCTGTTTTAATGTGAAAATGAAATATGGCATTTTTTGTCATTCAAACAACATCATGGCATCACGAAAGTCACCAAAATCCTAGAACTACCACAACTAATGCCTTAATAATGCATGAGAGTCCTAATAAGGTCTTGGTAACATGGATGGCTTACTAGATGATGGGAATGATGAAAAACAGAAATATAATGGAGAAGAGATGGAAAATATGCCATTAAGCCTTAAATTTTAGCTTTTGCCTTTGAGCAAAACACAACTTCAGCAGTGAGCTCACTTTTTCCCTTTCTTTGCTTTTAATTACCAAGAAGGGAATGAAAAGAAAGAGCTTTTTGGCTATGGTATTAATGGAGGGAAGTTTGAAGGGTTGAAAATGAAGGAAATAGAGGTTTTAGAGGGTTTTAGGAAGGGTGAAAATGAAGGAAATAGAGGTTTTAAAGGGTTTTAAGAGGGGTCAAAGGGAAGTTTCGAGAATAGTGTTTTTACTGGGGACAAAATGTGTTTGGAGGCTAGTGTAATATGTGTTGTATTTTCTGGTTGAGCATGAAAAAATAGATTGTATATAACCACTTTTCAGCCATTAAAATAACCTAGCAAAGAGGGCATCCATTAAAATGATCGAGCAAAGAGGGCATATGGGATATTTATGGTGTAAACATGGTGAGTCATTGTACCAAGGTGCAAGCTTTCAACATTTGATTGCTTAATTTTCATTCTTGCAGACAAAGAAAGCCATGCATGAGATGATCAAATGAGTAACCTTACCTTTGTCCTTTCTTAAATAAGATTTTCTCACGGAATGCCCTTATGCCACCCTTAGTGGATCTCTAAAAAATATGTCGATCCAATGCTTAAAGCCAAAAAGTGAAATCCACTTGATTTATATGAAATTATGTTTGATATTGGATTATTTTGAGGCCAAAGTCATGACCAAATTTGGGTTTTAATTCCACAGTACAAAGGGTGAAAAAAATGTCTCGAATCAGGCCAAAATAGCCTTGTGTATTGATACAAGGTGTTTTGTATTGATACATTTAGTCAAAAAACCCAAAATGTATCGACACTTTGAACTTGGTATCGATACATAACATGTTATATTGATACCATCACTCTCGTATCGATATCTATTGGCCAAAAATTGCGATTTTAGCTATGATATGAATCTATACTGATACCACAGCTTATGTATCGATACATCACCTTAAGTATCAATACCCTACCCTTCTATATCAATACAAATAGCAAAATTTTGAAATTTTGATAACATGGGGGTCCGGTATCAATACATAAGGGTTAGCATCGATACATTGGTGCAAAAATATAGATTTTTCATACCTTTAACTCTTTGAACATTTCACTTTAGCCAGGAATGATGGGGAATTGATCCATGCTCACCTAAATGGCTTTAATATAATGATGACCTTTGATGCCTAGAATGTTTGCTTAGATAAAATAGGGTGTTTACAGTATGGTTTTAATGCATTACACATTTACTATATAACAACATTCCAATCAAAATATTAATTTTTCTCTTTTATACCTCTAATTGCATCACCTAGAAAAAGCATATATATTAATTGCCACAAAAAAATGTTAGTTTTCCTTATAAACAAAAAGCCAACTATAATTTGCAAGATATAACTACTTTTAAAGTATAACTTAATAACTTACCATCAATGATACCAAGCATCATAATGTGGTCAATCATAGTTGGTATTTTGTGAGTGTATCTAATCATCGTACAGTCTACAAATTCAGTCCTTACAGCTTGTGGATGATAGAATCATTGCATTTCTACAACTTTAGTTCAAGTTGTTAAAAGGGACCGACATTAAAAAATGTAAACATTCTATAACTTCTATGTCTTACCCAAAGAATTCAGGCCTTCTTCTATCTTTAGAAAATCCTTTCCAGGTTGACATTTTTCAAGAACCTTAAAGTACAGCGATGAGAAATCAGCAAAAACAACATTCTTTCTCCACTATACCTGGATTTGTGGAGCAATACCAAAACCATTATTATCTACAGTGTGCTAGGCTTATCACAACTTTAACTTTGCAATGGACTTTAGTGACTACTTCATAGAGGCATATGTCCTTAATCTTAACAACAAAGTTAAAAACCTTTTTTTGCAAAGTGTTATTTTTATGGTTATGGTTTTAGATACTAACAAAACTCTGTCCCATTTCCCAACACGCTACACTGAACATATAATGATATTCTACTTTTAATCAACCAACATTGGACTAAATATGAAAATAACTTACAAAAAATGACAATAGCTTACCACATATGGATAATCCAAAACATGTAAATTTTTCATGAAAGCAATGACAAACATTTCACAATCATAATTGTAGATATTAAAAAATAAAATAAAATATATTAGTCTATAGAATATGGAAAACTATAGTAAAAACTGATTAAGAATTATACCCATCACTGTAGAAGGGAACAATGTTTAGAACAACAATTTTCAAGTCTTCGAATGGCATTATTGGATTGCCAAACAATGATGTCACGACCTAATCCTTAAATATTTTCCACAAAAGGAGATCTAGTTGAAGTGAATAATAGAAATTTAGTAATAACCATATCCTAAACCAAAACAACTAAATTACAGAAATTTCACATAACCCCAAGACTAATAGAAAGTAAACCAATAGTCATAAAGTTTACCACATGAATGACATATGCAAATCTTTTTTATTAGCTTTATTACACACAACTATCAATGGTCGTTCATTGGTATATACATTTGTGATCGAAAACTATTGTTATATTGTTACAAATTTTTACCTTATATAATATATTTAATGATTTCCAATAAAATGTTCTCCACACTGGGCCATATAAAAGAATGAATATGACATAACCTTATAACAATTGCTCAACGATCCCATGCGAATAAATTGTTACTTAAAAATTTTCATTATCTTATTGGCAATGCAATATTTTAACATGATACAACATTGCAAGGAATTAACACTAAATAACACTTGTTTCAATGAGATTGAGCTAAATGCAATAACATTAAGATATCAATATATACTTACAGAATATGACTGAAAAATACTAGTCTTTGTAGAAATTGGCATAGCTTTATAATTGTACGCTATGGTTTATGCCATAAGGTCATAATCAAGGAAACAAAAATCTCATTAAACCCATTTACATACTATAAACACAATGCTAAGATTGGACACCAATTCTTTTAGGGGCAAGGATTCAAAATCCTAAATACCTACAAATGTTGTATTGAAATGGACAACAACTTACAGTAAAAGCTTATGTAAAGAATAATGTCAATTTCAATAAATATATGATATTTAAATCATAAATATAGCATCGTTACTTTTGATTGGCATTGCTATTCTAGATATAATTGCATATTTCACATTTAAGTTCACTAATTTTCCTTAGAATTTTGATAATGGCCTTTTTGCAGTAACGTTCAAACATTTATTTATAGCAAAATATTTCATAGAGCACTACTAATTAGCAATTATACATATTATAGTTAAAAATATTAAATAACGCCAAAGTAATCTAATAAATACAAACAAATATGAATTTATGTAAACTAAAAAAAAAACATAATACATATCGAAAATTATCGCAAGATCAATCCATATTAAGTCTAAGCATTCCTAAATGTTACAAGAAAAGATAAATCAAATATATGCTTTATGACATGAGAATATCATATTTACATGCAAGTCATTAGTCAATGGTGTCGCACATACGCAGTCTTCCATATAGAAGTGTGAATATCATAACAATTTTGATCTGGTACGTGTCACTATCCAACAACACCTGAAGCAAAGTTGATCTTGACCTAACATTTTCAATTTTCTTAAGGAATTGACCTATGATATTTGATATAAATTGCAAGAAATTAAATAGATACGTTAAATTTTCTAACTATAATTGATTAATAAATAAGTAAATATATATACGTTCTTTTCTCGTGGGCCAAAATAATCTAAGCTTTGATCCATAATGAATACTTCAATTAATGTACTGAAATGAACATCATTCCTCTCCTTTCTAGATCAATCTCAATGAGATAATCCAAGTTATCACCTTCTTTTTCCAAGTTGATGCTCTTTCAACCAACCTTAGACATCACTGTTTTCTTAGCAATATTTTTTAGATTGAAGTCAAGTTAGAACTTTTTTTAAGACTGATCTCTTTGATAGAACATTCATAAAATCCTTACTAGTGTCCACTAAAACTCATCACGGTCATGGTCATGTACTTCATATTCTCAAATGTTTTATTAATATTCTGTGATGCTAACTATACTTGATTTGAGATGATTTACCTTTGATTCTATACAATCTACGTTTGATTCAAGACATTCACCTTGTCTATTATCTATTGAAAATGTGCAATAAAATATCAATTTACAAGTATATAGATAACTTATTCCGTAAAGTATATAAGATTTGATATAAACTTTTTTCCTTTAACTTACAATTTTCCAACTCTTCTTTTACTTCTACCAGTCATTTCATGTGATCTCAATGACATCAAAACCCACTTCATGAATTCAAGCACCATCAAATTGAGTAAATCATATATACCTTATAGTAATTGATAATAAATTGATATTGGATAACTAATGTGACCTTTAATTTAATGTCTTTTGAAGTTCTTTGAATGAGATAATATCTTTGCAACCTTATCCTTTCCCCATGCACTAATGTGAGGAACAAAAAGTGAAGTTGCAGCTTTAGTAGTATGAACTCCACACAAATAGTCATAAAACCTAATTTGAAAAAATAATTACAATTTATGCAATATTAATAGTAAATAACTTAAACTCCTA
Source organism: Adansonia grandidieri (assembly GCA_038382065.1). Classification (NCBI taxonomy): domain Eukaryota; kingdom Viridiplantae; phylum Streptophyta; class Magnoliopsida; order Malvales; family Malvaceae; genus Adansonia; species Adansonia grandidieri. The sequence continues at coordinate 16,440 of JBBYHK010467695.1, forward strand.
ATTTTACTACATCTTAGAAGTTAAATTAAGATTGCATCAGTAGCAAATAATAAATCTTTTAACTTATCTTAAACAATAACAAGCAGCTGATCAAGCATGAGTTTGATGATTTTCTTTATATTGCCTAAAAATTTTTAATCCCTAAAAAAAGCTTCTTGTAGATATGTTTAGCCCAATTAAGTTTCCACTAATACCATCCTAGGTCAAACATGAATAATAATCTTAACTTGGACCCTTTTCTATCATTTGACACAGAAATCGTCTAACAATATACAAGGGACTCTAGGTTTTTGCTCTTCAAAATCAGCCTCCAACTCCATTATTTCCTTGTCAAGACCAATAAAAGTCAACTTCTAACGGCTTAGAAGACTTTACTTTTATAGAGAGCAAAGCCAACTTTCTTTTCCATTACACTTGACACGTCCATTTCATCATTTTCTAAACCACGTATGGCTTCAACATCCTCCACTATCAATGCAATACTGTGGATATCCATTATAATGGAGTTGGTTGAAACATTGAAGTATCAACCAAAAATTAACACAATTCTCTTCTCAGAGTTTGTCCCTTTAGTAGTAGGAAGAAACTGAACCCAACATGACTTTAATGGCTAAAAACCTTGAACAAGTTACACAGTCTACAACATGTCAAAACCAAGTCTTACACAAAGTATATTCATTAAATAAACATAAAAACATCATCATACTTAACTTATATATATTAGTTCTTTAATATAACATATTCTTCTTAAATATTACTTTCTTTGCTTCATAACCATCTGCTTTCTATCTTTTCAATTCTTCCATTTCATTTTTATATTGCTATTCTATTTCATTCTTCCATTGCATTTCAATATTTTTTCGTTGATTTATTTTGTATAAAGAAAAGAACATAAACAATTAACTCACATTCTTTAAATCCAAATGCAACAACTTACTATGCAATGTTTCTATATGCATATTTCTATGTTTAATGGGTTCATCACAGAACCAATTACATTATTAGTTACTAGTAATTCAAAAAAGGCCCAATTTGGTTTTTAACCTTCCTCATTGTCTTTGTTTTATTTTGCCCTTTGCTTTATTCAATAACTATTTTTGACTCTTCACCAACTTTTTTCATCTCTTTAAATCTGTACTAAAATCGAATATAATATAGTTGTACAAGGTAACTCTTATGTCTTTCCAAGCCTACATCAAAAAGTGTTGGTCAGATAGAATTTAGCCAAGTAGCCTATTACCATAGCAGCAAAATATCTCTCTACCACTGCAGATTAATCAAATCACAAATAGCATTCTTCTAAAGAAGAAAAATCCCCTATACCCATTTAACATATACAAGATAATCATTAATGAAAAATGTATTTTTAGGAGGACAAGAAGGCCTAAGGATCATATCAAAGTTAAATGCAAAGATATGGCATTAAATAACGTAGTTCAAGGTGTCCGAGGATAAATATATGAGAAAATTCATAATTTTACTTGAATGTATCGATACATGGTTCTCATGTATCGATACATGGTTCTCATGTATCGATACAATGCTCCAACGATCCAAAAATTTGAAATGTCCCCATTTGTATTGATACAACATGTAGATGTATCGATACATAAGCCTCTGTATCGATACAGGACCTCATGTATCGATACTAGGCCATGCCAAGACCAAAACATGCATTCTATAAAGAAATGTATCGATACATATCAACATGTATCGATACAGTGGTTCATAGTATCGATACAATGGTTCATAGTATCAATACAATGTGGGCATTTTTTACTCATCCACCATTAATCCAAAACTCAATTTTCACTCGTTTCTTTGCATTGGGAAAGATTAAAAACATATCATATTACAAATTTAGACTTTTGAATTAATCAAAACATTTTTTTTTAAATCTAAATTGGATAAAAAAGGTCAATATCACTTGATCACCCTACTCCCAAATTTGTTGACAAAGATCACCATCAGCCACCCTATTTGCTGGAAAATCATTTCAGCATTTAAACTAGCCGCCCTATGGCCATCACACTGGCAACAAGTTGCTCCCTACAGCCACTCTATAGCCACCATGTTGACATCACTTTATTCCCCTTAAGAAATGGCCAAAAACACCTTCAATTTGGCTCCAAAATGTTGGCATAAATAGACCATTTATGTCTTAGCTAAAAAAGGTTAGAGTCCAGCTCATTTTCAACTTCCAAAACACATTCCTACACCAAGAAAATTAGAATCTCGTAGATCTTCACCCACCACCCAAAAACAGTCCCAGAACACTCATTCCCAACCTTACATATTCTAAAAATCACCCTTATCCATTCCAGAACCAAAACCTCATTATTTCTCTATTTTTCTTGCTTATTAACAACAAGGAAAAGAAGGAAATTCGAGCCATGTCTACTGCTCCAATTATTTGGCAAAAAAGTGAAGTTTTGTTGGTATAACTTCTCATATTATCATTTTCATATTCTGTTTTTCAGCACCTTCATCATTTTAGTGAGCTCTCCATGTTTCCATCACCCTCTTACCATTATCATGCATTATTGTGGCTTTTGGTTGTGGTAGTTTAGGATTTGACTACCTTAATGCGCCTTTGATGTGCAAAATGCCTCATTTCATCCTCATTATTTTGATGGCTCTTGCTCATGCTTTTCATGTCATATCCATGCATCTTGTTATCCTTAATCCATGTAGGAACCATTAGCTTAATATATTTCAAGCACATTTACACATTAATTTGCATGAATTATTGCCATTTTCAGCATCCATAACATTTTCTTGTCAAAATGCATAAAACTTTCTTTGCCTAAACCATTGGTAAAGTTAGCATCCCTATTCATGTTATATGCCATCCCCTTGTATGTTTGTTGTCTTCTCCTTGTCAAAATTCATGTTCGATGGCATCAAAAACTAATTTTCAAAATCCCCCCAAGCCAAGCATGTTAACCTTAACCAATGAGAATTAGCATGGACTTAGCATTTTTCTTAAAGTTAGCAAAATATCTTGGGGAAAATTAAGTTTTCCAGATCTGGAATCTTGGTTAAACAAGCTTAAATCTTCTAATTTTGAAACGAAAATGGTCTTACAATTATTCCCTAAATGTTTGTGCCTTTTTTTTGAGTCAAAACCTTGAGTGGTATGATCAACGGGCTGTTTCATCATCCCAAACTACTCTGGGGTTGTGCAAATGAGTTCTTGACGCTCATGCCACTCTTTCCCTTCAGTCATAGACATTCGAACATCAATGACTCGAGTTTGGACCCGTAGACATAAAAAAATGAAAGATATCCCCTGCTTTGTTTTGTCCCCTGCTGGCAGGACAACTATAGCAAATTGAAAAATCACATTAAAATCCTAAATGATTTTTCACGAATTTTTCAATATTTTTCTCTCAAAGCATGTCGAATTATCTTTAAAATGATTCTTATTCATCCTCGGATCATTCCGGATGAGAGAGTTATGATTTTTTAAATCTAAATTGTCTGAAACCTTTAGAATCCAAACATGTATTCTGGTTGGGCTGTTCAGGCCCACTACATGATTTTTCCAAATTTTTCAAACATTTTTCCTAAAAGATTCATGAAATCCCTTTTTCAGAAAGGTATCGCTTGCAATTTTTTGATACCAAATGAGTCTGGGGTGATTTTTCAAATTCTGACACACCTTGTCCCTCATATGCTCTGCCAATAGCTTAATCAATCCAAACTTGAAAATTCATTCCCTCAAAAAGTGACTTTTGGGATATTGGGAATATTTTTAGGTTGACCATCATCAAGTTAGCTTTCTGGCGATATCTTGTCCACCTCTCAATCCTTCAAACCGATTTATAATAAATTTAGGAAGCAGGATAGCGTGATGCTGTCCCCTGTTTTCATTTATGGTTAAAATTAAGTGGTTTCCCCGAATTTCATCTTGAGACATTCGAATGTCTCCATATCACCCCAATCAAACTTGAGAACATGCTTCAATCTCCCACAAGCTCGTATCAAGGCACAAATATATTTTACATCTTTACCATCCTCATTCTCAGTAATTTCTTTCACCAAAAGTCATCAAAATGCTCACCCGTCTTCTGAATCACAAGGTTTTATCAACTTAATTTTTCTAACTCAACTTCATTAAAGAGTGTCAGATATGTCACTTTAGGGGATACTCCAACCCTGACCTTCTGAGGGGATACTCCAACCCCATTTTTCAAAATTGTTAACCTTTAAAAAATCTTTCTTCATCAAAATTATTCACTATCCATGAGGATACTCCAACCTCATCTTTTTGAGAGGATACTCTAACCCTATCTTTCAACTGCAATTAAATTTTTCTCTTTCCTGGATCTCAATGAACATGTCGAACAAATCTCTTTTAATAAAGAAACCCAGATGCATCTCAAAAATTATCGATCCGATTGTTTCTAGATAATCGATGCCAATTACGAGATAAATTTCAATAATCCATCCATTTTCTTTATCATTGCATTGAACGATCCGTGTTATGCTACTTCATTTATTGCCTTACTAACATGATTTCTTTGTGATGATTATATGCATTCATGTTTTCAAAACATTTCAAATA
>JBBYHK010467715.1:0-21001 GCA_038382065.1 Adansonia grandidieri
GTTTTGAGTTTCGTAACTCAAAACATAGGTTTCAATAAGCATCCGATCATGCCTAGCCCGAAATGATCGGTGGCGACGCCAAGCATTAGCCATTTCGTGATGGTCATCCGAGACCAATAAGATGAGTGATTCATCTTATGGTCCCTCTCACTGTATCATAAGTCAAGAATCTGTACATTCTCGTTCTCATCACATCACGAGAGAAAAGTCCCAATTAAGAAGATATTTTCCAACTCAGGAAAATATTTTTAAGTCGTAGCACCCATAGATCCATGAGGATCCACCCCAGGGTACGTTGCGACAACTTTAAACCATTAAGCTCATTCTTGGCCACCTTTTTTTTTTGCTAATCAAAAGTAAAAGAAGGTAAAAAATAAGCTATAAGTGTAGAGACATTTTTGCTCTACATCACTAGCAAGGTTTCCTAGCTTTTGGGTATATTTCTTATTCTTTCTCCATTCATTTACTTGCCTTTTTGCCTTTTCGTTGTTTTAATAAGCCATATCCATATGACCATGACCCTATTCTTAGGATATTCATGCATTTTATGGCCTCGGTTGTGGTAGACTTAAGACTTTTGGCTCTTTGTTAATCCTTTTACCATATTTCATTATATTTATGTGCTTGGTTTGCTCTAAAATCATCTTGTAATGCTATCTTGAAAATTCTAGCAAGCTTTTCTTTGTTTAAACATGTTCATATCATCCTTAATGGCATGATTCTTGATATCATTCATGAAACTAATATTTCAATGCATTTTCTTGTTTTTATTTCTTTGCATTATTGTCATCATTTTCATCACTAGATGTTATCTTTGCGTGTTTAAACATGCCTTCTATGTTTATTGCCATGAATATCATATTTAGTTCATCACATGCTTGTCAAAATGCTTGTTTGATGTTTGTAAGTCTATGTTAACTTCAAATAATAAGGATTAATATGGACTTAAATTTTTTATTTATTGATCCTCCAATCTTAGGAAAAATCAAGCTTTCCATATGTGGATTCAAAGTTTAATAAGGCTAAATTTTTTATTTTCATAAAATAAAATGTCTTTTTAACTTATCCTAAGTTGTTTGTGCCTTGATTTTGTTGTCAAAGCCCTTTCTAATGACGTGGTTATGGGCTGTTCCATCATCCCAAGTTATTCCAAGATTGTGTGAATGAGCATATGAAGCCACCATCACTAATCCCTCTTTTGTCATGGTCATTTGAATGTCTATATTCTGAGTCTAGTTCTAGGAAGCCCAAAAAACCTAAAATCTCTCTGTTTTGTGCTAGCAGCAATATACCATAACTTGAAAAATCATTTTCGAACCATGAAAATTTTTTCACAAATTTTTTGATATATTTCCCTTGAAAGGAATCGAATTACCTTTTTAAAAGTGTTTTGTTAGCATTTGGATCATTTCGAATAAGGGAGTTAAGATTTTTTGAACTAACACTACTTGGAAACCCCTGGAATCAGCGATTTGCATTTTGTTTATGCCATTTTGGCCCATTATTTTTTCAAATATTTTTAAAAAAAATTCATGAAATTCCCTTTCAAAAAAGGTATCTTTTGCCACTTAACAATTTTGAATGAGTCTGAAATGATTTTTCAAAGTCTGCTGCATTCTTTCCCTTGCACTCGCTGCCAATATTCGAACTAGTCTCAACTTCAAAAATTATTACCACCTAGAAAGTAATTTTTTGGGATTTCTAGAATATTTTTATATTAATCCTTATCAATTTATGTTTTCATAGTACCTTACCTAACCCCTACCACCTCCAGATCAATCCAAAATAAAATGAGAAAGGGGACTAGCGTGATACTACCTCATGTTTTTAACCTTTGTCAAAATTAATCGATTTTTTTAAATCTTTCTCTAGAGCATTCGAATGTCTCTAGGTGAGTCTAACCAACTTTTGTCGAGTATGCATCAACCCCCTTTTGGCTCAAATCAAAGCATAAGCATTTTTTTCCAAATCTTGTCATTTTCTATTTTTGTCAAAACTTACTTTTGTAATTAAAAAATTTTTGGTTTTGTTAGAAAACGTCAAAAATATCATTTTTGTTAAGAAATTGTCAATTTTCATCAATTCAAAATTTTCAATCTTGCCTTTTCAAAAATCATTAAAAATCAAAATTTCTCTCTTCTAGATTTTCTCTGGATGTTTCAAAATTTAAAACTCGATTTTCATGCCTCAAGCAACAAACGAATCCAGATGCATCTAAAATTATTAACTAGGTTATTTCTAGATAATCGATAACAATTATGAGATACTTTTTTATTGTCCCTCCATTTTCCTTTTTTGTGAGATTTACTTTATGAAATAGTATCTCATTTTTCATCTTAATAATACATTTCGCTTCATGGTGTTTATCTTGAATTCATATTTTCAAATCGTTTTCAAAAATCACAAAGGCAATGTTTCATGTTGGTATCCTTTTAGTGCATGACACGAAACATCTAGTTTTCAAAATTAAATCTAGAAATCATTTGTCAAAATCTATGTTTCCCACCTCTCTAGGATGCATATAGGATTAAAATTTTCACTAAAACCTAGATTTACTATTTTATACAAATTCATGCATAAAAAAAGGATTATATTGAAATAATGAAAAGTCAAAATTGAGGAATCCAAAACCAAGCTAAGATACCAGAAGGTGTTGATTTCAGGCATCGAGGGGCAGTTAATACTTCCCTGCATCTAACCAACTCTTGAACCTAACCATCAAATCTCTGGACCATATAGACCATGAAATAGATGTTTTGACCTTCTTAACTTGAAATATTGGTTTTGATAGGCATCTGATCACACCTAGCCTAAATGATTGGATGCAACTCCAAGCGTTGGCCATCTAAGACCAGTTGGGTGAGTGATTTATCCAATGATACCACCTTATGACCAAGAGTAGAGAATCCATACTTTCTCTCTCCTATCACGTTAAAAAAAGGAAAAGTTCAGGTCGAAATGACGCTTTCTCGTTGAAAACAATATTTTTGAGTCGTATGCACTTCTTTTACGAAGAAGATGAGGCACGTTGTTGACAACAAGTTTTAAGTTTGCTTGAACTATCAAAGTGACTAATAGATTTTTGAATATTTGAACTATTTAGAGCTTTATAAGTAAATCCAACACTAGAATGTTAGAAATACTCCAAATTTGATTTTGTTTCTTTATTCTATGCTTATTTGGTGTTACTTCCTTAACTGTGTCTAGATTACTTGTTGGGCTTTTTGGCTCAATAAATTATTCATCCTTTTCATATTAAGGCTTGAGGAGCTAATGTTCTCTAAGAAGGTTTTTGTGGAAGCTTTTTTTGTGTAGACTTATAGAACCTCTATTTTAGCTTATGGTGCTACTTATGTACATTTTAGTATAACCTTTTTTGAAATAGGTTGTTTGTAGTAAATTGGTAACATTGAGGATGTAAGCTACATATTTATAACCTACTTATAGGATTTGTATAATATGCTAAGTGTATGGACTCGTATAATACAAGTTATAGATTATTTCTTTTGAATCCTTAGTATACGATGTCATGTCTATTAGTATGAATTATGTTGCATTTTGGGGTGTAGCATTTCTGGTATCAAAGATATATATATTATTCCTTTATGAAGAATCAAATATATAAAAGTTTATAAGTCTCATATTAGACCTTAAGAAGTGTTTGGGTTCCTCTAAGCATTGTTTATTTCCTGTCTAGAAAGCCAAAATGAGAAGGACCCATGCACCCTCTCTGAATCCCAATGCTTATCCAGATAATGCCAATAGAACTTTGGAGAACATTAACTTTATTTTGGAGCATCAGGTTAGAATAATAGCCATGAGAATCAACAAACTAAGTTGGATAAAAATCTAGCTCGTTATGATCAATTTTAGAGGATGAATCCCCTCTAAAAATGTTTGTAATCCTGCTATTACTGAAGGTTGGATTATGAAACTTGAAAAATTCTTTAATTATATGAGGTGTAATAATGAAGAGAAAGTTGCACTAACCTATTTTATGCTTGAGGAAAAAGCTAAACATTAGTGGAATTTATAAAAAAAAAAAGGTGTTATGTTCAAAAAGTAAGCCCATAACTTGGGAAAGGTTTCTTGTTACTTTTAACCTACTGTATTCTCCTGAATGCATGAAAAAAAAAAGAAGAAGAAAAGTTTTTCAACTTAAGACAAGGGAATATGATGGTGGATCAATCTGAATCCAAATTCACTGTTCTGCTAAGGTTTGCTCCCTATATTGTAGAAAATGAGGCATAAAGGCAAGAAAGTTTCAACAAGGTTTGCGGCTAACTCTTGAAGCAAACTGGTTTTTTCAAGCTTAGAACTTATGTTAAAATAATAGATTAAGCTTAACTCATTGTGCAAGATATGGAAGATGCTCAAATATAGCAAAAATGTAATGATAGAGTTTACAACATAAGAAATTGGCAAGATGTGAATCATGCAACAAGAAACAAAATAAAAAACAGAAGGATGTTAATCAAAAGCAACTAAATAAGATGCTTCAGAGCCTTCCAAACAATATGGGAAGAATCATGGGTTAAAATAGTGTTATTGAGGTATTGAAGCTGGTTTTTGATGTAGGAAAATTGGACATAAGATTAAGGATTGCCTGATGATGCAAGAATAACAAGTGAAGAAGCCTATAAAAAAGAGTAAAAAACTAGTTATCCAAGGAAGGGTCTTTGACTTAGACAAGGAAAAAGCTCTAGCCTCTACTTTTGTAATCAAAGGTAAACTTTTCTGACTGTGATGCTTTGTTTATTTTTGATCCTGTTGCTAGTTATTCATTTGTATCACCAAGTTTTGCATGCTATTTTAAAATAGCACCTAAACCACTTAGGTATTGTCTTATTGTAAGTATTTCAATGAAAGATCCTTTAGTTTTTGATTTAGTGTATAAGTCTTGTTCCGTGAAGATTGCAGATAGAAAACTGTTGCTAGATTATGTGTTATTAATTATAGAGGTTCTTGCGATGAGCATTTGTCTTTGGCTGAAGTTGCTTACAATAATAGCCACTAGGCAAGCATCAAAGTGGACCTTATGAAGAACTATATGGTAGAAAATGTAGATCACAAATTTGCTAGGAAAATATGGTTGAAAAAGAGTTATTCGCTATAGGTTTAGTTGAAAAGGCTATTAAAAGTGGGAAACTAATTCGTAATAGGCTTTAAATTGCCCAAAACTGACAAAAGAGCCATGCTGATAGTTGAAGAAAAAATTTAGAGTTTTTGTTGGTTATCATGTATTCTTGAAAGTTTACCTTGTGAAGCACATTATGATATTTGGAAAGAAAGGGTAATTAAGTCTAAGGATTATTAGTCCGTTTGAAATTCTAGAAAAGGTTAGTGAAGTTGCATATTGGTTAGCTTTGCCTCTTAAACTTTCAGGGGTTCATAATGTATTCATGTTTCTATGTTAATGTCGCAACATGGCCCAGATACGAATCCCAACCAAGTCTAACTTAAAAGTCCCTCGTTCCTATATTTATTGATAATCACTATTTTATATTCTCTTATTCAATGGGCCATATTATTATTAGTATTTTCTCATATTTAGGGACTAGGTTGTCGATATGAATTGCTCACTGACTTAACCCTAAATAATTATTATGAAATGATTATTTATTTGGAGTTGCCACCAATTTGTTTGGGCTACGTGAGATTGGTCACCTACTGAAGTTTGTATTTTAAGAGTTATGAAACCCCAGAAAACTAGCCCCAAGGTCCATGGTCATACTAGAGATCATATTAAAGAGTCCAAGAGTCGGTTACAATCACAAGTAAGGATTTACCCTCTTGTGATGCTTAAAAATTAGTACCTTATTAATCACTTTTTAACTTAAATTTGATTTTTATCTGGTTTCAATGTATGGCATTTAATTATAATTCCCAAAATGACATTTTATGAAATCAATTTATTATTCCGTGTTGAGAAAATCAAGTTTTAGATTTTTTTAAGTCAAAATCTCTTACGTACCCCATCTAAGGATTAGTGAAACACGAGAGTTTTCTTCTTTCTCTTTAGTATTCCATTGGAAAACCAAAGGAATACAAAAGGTTTTAAAAATCAAAGTATCCTTCGTACCCCTTTAGAGGTATGGAGGAATACAAAAAGGTTTTTATTTTTTTTAATTTATAAAAATCTCGATATTCACTTTGAAAAGGATATCACGTTATTAAAATAATCTATAGAACTCCTATCATATTCTGAGAGAAATTTTACGTATTATTATAATTTGGAGACATTGCTTTAATTTTATAAAAAAATTTGATTTTATTAAAAATATTTATAGAGCATCCTTAGACTCGAAGATAGCCTAAAATGGCAAACCTATCCTTAATGTGTACCTTCGATATGAAAATATCCCAATAATCATATAAGAGTTTGTTCTAATGCAAAATTACCAAAATGCTCTGGGGGAATACTTTTGACTTAAAAGTATCCCGGTAACCCTAAAAGACTCAGAAAAGATCATAAAAAGGTGAACCTATCCTAAACACACACCTTTGGCATAAAAGCATCCCAGTGACTACATCAAACTCGGATATATAAAAATTACCAAAATACCCTCATGCTATACTTTTGATATGAAAGTATCTCGGTAACCCTCAGGAACACGAAAATGATCATAAAAGGATGAAGCCATTCTAAATGCACACATTTGGCATAAAAACATCCTAGTGACTATATCAGACAAAGTTATAGGGAAATTACCAAAATGCTCTTAGGGTATACCTTCGATATGAAAGTATCTCGATAACCTTAAAAGACACAAAAATTGTATGTAATGACCCTTTTCTTACCTTAGATGGATAATTTAAATGACATATATGACCTAAAGAGCAAAATTGCTAATGATTCCCTAAATTTCTCAAAATTACACATTAGTTCCAAATTGGCTAAAAATGCTAAAGATGTTTTTTTTAAATGCCCAAAATACCTTAAAGGAGTAATTTATATTCTAAAGTGATCTAAAATGCAAGAATAAAATTAAGTCCCTGAATTTTTCGAAAATTGCATTTCATTCTTTAATGGAAATCTGAAAAAATACGAAAGATTTTAATATTTTTAACACCTACCAGAGGATCAGTGGAATGCTAGAAATATTCTAAAATATTCTAAATGGATGATTTTATGTGGGAGAAAACTATTTTGACCTATAATGCTAGATTTTCTTAATGGTCCCTAAAATTTTTTAAATTTGCAAATTAGCCCCTACATAATTAAAACATCAAATATATCACAAAAATTACGAAGATCATACCAAATGACACAAGATCAATTGTTAAGTCAAAATAATTTTTTGATTCTTTGCAATTTGATCCCTATATTTCCCAAATTAGAAAATATCCATCAAAACATCGAAAACTTCAACAAATTAATCCATGCATGATTCGGCCAACAAAAGGGAAATACATATCCAAGGCCTTGAAATTTTAGGGAAAATTATTTTTTAGTCTCCATAACTTCTAAAAAATTAAAAAATAATACAAATTATCATAAAATAACAACTAAAATTAAATCCAAGGCCTTTATGAGTTTTGACATCCACCAAAAAAATGTTCATCAAAGATTTTCCAACACAATAAACATTTGTGTTATTTCTACCAAACTCAAATCAACATAAGCATATGATAAATCATAAAAAATAGACATACAAAAATGTTATTCCAACATATTAACAAGAGAATACCAAAGAAAATAGCATCCATATGATCATATATACATGACAAATTAAACATCATAGCACAAAAACCAACATCATGTCAACAACAACAAATTTAATAAGCAAAATTAAGCTATTAATAAGAAAAATAAACCAAAATCAACATATCAAAAAACTAGTTCATAGCCATCAAGCGTAGCCTTTCAACATGGCTTCAAATCCAAGAGCTAAGGCATGAATTTGGCTTGTTAAAAGGAAGAGAAGTGAATGAATTCAACAAAAACTAAAGCTTTTAAGGGAAGATACACCTTAAAAAGCTTTAAAACTTACAAAATTTTAGTATTTTGGTGTTTTTTCCCTTGTTGAAAGCCAATCTTTTGTTTGAACCTTTCTCCCTTTATTTATGAGGGGAGATATCAGCCAAAGTTGGCTGAAAAAAGCTTGGCCAAATGGCCAAAAAAATCTCAAAAAAATTTGTTACGTTTATTTTTTTTGATTTTTCATTGATTTTTTTACGTCGGTAATTGTAATTTGCATTAAATAGATGTTAACTAATGGTCATAAATAATATTTTCTCATAATTATCTAGATTATATCACTAATTGATAATTAGAATTCAACTAAATTAGTTCAAGGAAAAATTGAAAATCAACTAAACTAATTTCCATAAAACTAGTAGAAAATAATCAATAATTAAAATAAAATTAAAATGATGATAATGAACTAGAAAATTAAAAATTACAATTAATAATTATAAACAAAATTTTGAAAATGACATAATGAAAAAAGCTTGATTGGAACCCTAAAACTTGTAAATTTATACGAGAAAACTTCTTACAAAGAAAATTTGATATGTGTATATATATATATATATATAATTCAAAACTCACAAAATTAATTGAATTTTCAAAGACTGATTTTATAAAGTTAATAAAAATATTTGATGAATTTTAAAAATTATAAACTCGAAAAAATCCTCTCAAAAAGATTACGGAGTACAAAACTCTATATTTTAAAAACAAGAAAAATCTACAAAATAGATTGGAATTTTTCAAAATTTATTTTATTGTAACTTAATGAGAATATTTAAAGAATTTTGAAGTTCAAAATTTGAGAAAATTACACTAAAAATTTTAAAGATTAAGGAAAGCTCATATTTTATAACCACGAAAAAATTAAAGAAAAATACATTAAAACTTATAAAATGAGTTAAATACAACAGGTTTTCCAAAATATTAATTAAAATTAAAAAAAATGATAATCTGTTACCCAAAAACAAATTGAATGGAGAAAAATTTATGAGCATAATACTTGCAATACTATGAAAATTTAAAATTAATTGATGAAATTGATTATTTGACACCTCATGGTAGAAAATGCTAGTACATATTTTTTCTTGAATATTTTTTATTTTTTGAAGTGCATATCGATATTAGTGTTACACCAGTATCGATAAAAATATATGGCTGTCAACTTCCAAAATTTCACAAAAAAATCTAAAAAAATCCTTAAAAATGAGAAATTTGTTCATGGTATTATTTGCAAAATTGATTTTCAAAATATGTTAAGATAATATTTAAAACTTATTTTTTTAAATCTTCATCCTTTTATCCAAGATCAATCTTCAAATGGTAGTTTTTTTCTCTTACTTGCCAATATGACCACCTGTGCATGATGGAATAAGTTACAAAAAAGTGTAAACTACTTGGCAGAAGTTGACCCTTATCGGGGCAACAGTTGTGTTCTTGGTCTCAGATAACTAGGACTATAAAAAAAAAGGCTTGAACGAAATTAAATGTCTAAACTAAGAAAGTATAAACCTGATTCAACTTATATATTAAATATGAGCTTATCGAAATTAGATATGACTAGAGTTACATTATGCAACCAATATATGTAGACACCCCATTTTATTTGGGCTAACATTCAAGGCATCAAAGTCATCATTTGAGGCACTATCAGGGTCAGATGAGCATGTATTAGTTCCCAATCATTCTTAGCTTAAGTAAGAGGTTTGAAGAGTCAAAGGCATGTAAACTTTGCATTTTTTGTATATGTATCGATACATAGGCTTTATGTATCAATATAGGGCCTCTAAGTCATTAAAATTCAAAATTCCATAAGTTGTATCAATACAAATAAGGCTTTTATCAATACATTTGCTTAATGTATCCATACATCAGTCAAATATATTGAGAAAGGCTTGGTAGTAGCTAAAATTCATTTTTTGAACAAAATGTATCGATACAATCTTCATTCTATCGACATGTTATAGGTTTTTTGCCTAGATGTATCAATACAATATGCAATGTATCGATACATTTAGGCAAAATTGCCAAGTTCATGACATTTTTTAGCTATTGAATCCTTAGGTCAAAATTTTGGTTTAGCCACATGTCTGGCACCAAAAACCATCCAAATTCATATCATCAGACTTACGATTCGACTTAATTGATTTTTGAGGCCCAAAACAACTAAGAAATGAGATATTTTAATGAAATACGTAGCCTGGTTAGGGGTAAGATTGGACTTTTCCCATTTGCAGGCTGCATAAGCTAGTTTGCTTCACCACCTTAGCTGCTAGAACCAATGACAACAAAGATAGTTAAGGATAGTACCTAGAGATGTCCCTATGGTAAATAAGTACAATCTTACAATGCCGTCATTTTTGGCTCCTAAACCTTTGGTTGAGTATTTGATTATAAAAAAGCCAACTTTGGCTCACCAAAAGGGACACGTTGGACACACACAATGAGATTTTCAGACACACATTTTTTAAAAACATTCCTCAGCCACCGAAAAAACAAAACACTATAATTCCCATAGCTCCTTTAAACCACCACCAAAAACTCTTCCAAAACCTCTATTTCACTAATTTTTCCTTCAATATTCTCCACCATTGTTAGTATATCCCTTAAGCTCATTCTTGACCACCATTTTTTTGCTAATTAATAGCAAAGAGAGCGAAAAAATTGGGCTCATAGTTGACTAGTGTTTTGCCCAAGGGCTAAAGCAAGGATTAAAGCTTTATGGTATAACTTTCATCTTTTTCTTTTTTGCATTTCATTTTTTGTTATTATCATATTCATCACTTTAGTAAGCTTGATCGTGAAAGCCATGACCTTATCTTAGGACATGATGCATCTTGTGGCCATGATTATAGTAGATTTAGGATTTTTGATGCCATATTCACTCCTTTTATATTGTTCTACTATGCTCATATGTTTGGTTTGGCTCAAAATCATGTTTTTAATGATGTTCGAAAATTCTAGCAAGTTTTTCTTTGTTTGAACATGTTCATATCAACTCTCATGACTTCACTCTTGATGTCACTCATAAAGCTAAGATCTCCATGTATTTTCTTGCTAATTTCTTTGCATTTTTGTCATCATTTTCATACCAAAATGTCATCTTTATTTGTTTAAATATACTATCCATGTTCATTTTCATGTATGTCAAATTTAGTTCATAACGTTTTTGTCAAGGTGTTTGCTTGTTTCATGCAAAAATCTAATTTAAAAAAAAAAACCCAGTTAAGTCTATGTTACCTCTAATAAATGGACATTAACATAGGTTTATTATTTTCACTAACTGGTCTTCCAATCTTGGGGAAAAATCAAGCTTTTCATGTCTGGATTCATGGTTAAATGAGGTTAAATATTTTGATTTTCAAAACAAAATAGTTTTTTTACTTGCTTTAAAATATTTGTGCCTTGATTGTAAGGTCAATACCTTTTGCTAATGACTTGGTTAATGGGCTGTTCAATTATCCCAAATTACTCCAAGATTGTGCAAATAAGCTTATAAAGCCATTATCATCGACCCTTTTTGTTACGGACACTTATATGTCCATAAGCCGAGCCTAGTCCCAGAAAACCCAAAAACAAAAAAAATCTTCTATTTTGCCCTAGCAACATTGTAGTCAAAATTGAAAGACTATTTTTTAGCCCTAAAAGATTTTTATGTGAATTTTTTGATATTTTTTACTTAAAAGGCATCAAATTATCTTTCCAACAGTGTTTTGTTTGCCCTCAAATCACTCCAGATGAAAGAATTATGATTTTTAAACCTTTGTTGTTCAGAACCCCTGAAATTAGCAATTTACATTCTATTTGGGCCATTTCGGTCTATCAGGTATGGATTTTTAAAATATTTTTCCTAAAACTTTTATGAAGTTTCCTTTCCAAAAAGGTATTATTTGGGATTTAACAATTCTGAATAAGTCTGGGAGATTTTTCAAAGTTCATTACACCCTTTCCTCTGCACATGCTGCCTATGTTGAAGTAAACTCAACCTTAAAAATTAATTCCACCTAGTAAGTGATTTTCTGGGACTTTTAGGATATTTTTATGTTAATCTTTGTCAAGTAACCTTTCAAACGGGGCCTTATGTACCCCTAAACCATTCAGATGAAATCTGAATAAATTTACGAAGGGTGACAGAATGATGTTGCCTTCTATTTTTAAATTTAAAAATTAGATTAATTTTGCCAAACCATTTTTTTAAGGCATTTGAATGCCTCAAAATGCATCGATTAATTCCCATGGAATTGAGTGTCACAAGACAATCCCATGAGGCTTAGATCAAGGCCAAAGAAAAAAAATTAATTTTATCTTTTACTTAAATTATCGATTTTAATTTCAAGATACCTATTTTTATTAAACAATATTCCTTTTTTTCAAAACAATTTAAGATTTTTGACTTTGGGGATACTCTAACCCCATCTTCTGAAGGGATTTTTCAACTTTTCTTTTACCAAGTTTATTCAAATTTCAAAAATCACTAAAATATTCATCATTTAAGATACTCCAACCCCATCATTCAAGGGGATACTCCAACTCTGCTTTTTAAACTTCACTCAAAATCCAAATTTTTCTCTCTCCTGGATTTCCTTAGGTTTTTTAGTCAAGACTTTCTTTTCCACAGCTTAAGTGACCATCGAGTCCAAATACGTCTCAAAATTATCATTTCAATTATTTCTTAATAATCGAAGACAATTACGAGATACATTCCAATTGTCCTTCTTTTTTATGCTTTTATGTGTTTATTTTTTATGTAATATTATTTTATTCTTTTTCGTCTTACTAACACATTTTTCTTTGTGATGCCCATTCTGCATTCATATTTCAAAATTGTTTTTGAAAATTATAAGGCAATGTTCTATGTCGGTATCTCAAGTGCTTGACATGAAATATTTAATTTTTAAAGTTCAATCAAGAGATTATTTTCATTAAAAAATCCCTATGTTCCCCAAATCTCTTCGGTGTATACGTGATTTAAATTTTTCCTTAAAATTGGATTTACAATTTTTATACAAAAGTCATGCATTAAACGAGGATTATATCCAGATAATGACAAGTTAAAACTGAAGAAACCAAAATCGATATTAGACATGGCTAACGGGTACCAATTTTAGGCATCATGTAAGTGTTAATCCTTCCCCACATGTAACCACCTCCCAAACCCAACCAAAATCGATGTTTCAAGTTTCGTAACTTGGAATATCATTTTCAATAGGCTTTTGGTCATGCCTTACCCAAATGATCAGTGTGGCTCCAAGTCTTTTGGCCACTTTATGGTGTCCATCTATGACCTGTTGGACAAACAATATATCTAATGATCCTTCCCTTTGTTATCATCTCATCATAAAATGTCGATCGAGGGATAACCCAAAGGCAACACTTTTAAGTAGTGCATGTCACCATTTGAGCAATTTGGGCTAAGGGAAGAAGCCATCATGACAATATAGATTTTGGATCAAAAGGAAAAGGTATTACAGACTAAGGTGACTCCATTTGTGAAAGTATTATGGTAGTGTCATTTGATACAAGAGGCCACATGGGAACTTGAAAGTGAAATGAGAGAAAAATAACCACAGTTATTATGATACTATAAAGACCAAATTTGAAGGACCAAATTTCCAAAGGTAGGGAGGATGTGGTAATCTAAAGTTTATAGCAACTTATATCTTATAAAAATTTAGGTCCTTAGTTATAGTAGCTTATATTTTATAGAGATTGACATACTTTATTGTAAGACTTAAAACCTAAAAAGTTTAGCTTTTAATTACTATAAGTTTTAGGGTTTAATTTTAATTTAGGATTACCTCTAACACCTCATGGTTTGGTGTCCTTTTGCAAGGCTACCAGATTGTAAGCTTTAATGCCTCATGGACATGTGTCCTCTCCAAATGCCATCTAAATGTCTAAGCAAGCAGTTGAAGGGTTATTTTAATAACTTTAAGCAAGCCAATTGGATGGAATTAGAATGTAGAAATTTTCTTTTCTGTTATGAATACTAGCAAATTCATTTTTGTGTTTTAATGCTATTTTGGAGTTGATTTTGCAATTTTAGAGTTAAAAGCTAAGTTTAGATGCTTGAGTTGTTCTTTTATACTTGATTTTGACTGTAAGTAGTTAACATAGTTAATTTTTTAGGTTTTGTTGATTTAAATTTTGTTCTTAGTTTGGACCAATTCTTTGAATCCATGAACTCTAAGGCCATTCTTTTATTAGTATTTTTTTTTTGAACTTTATAAACTATGATTTTCTGTTAGGCTATTTATGTGCCTTCACTTGAACTAGATTGGCCTATCTATTAAGCACAAAACTGTTTTTTAGAGCCTTTAAATCATAAAGCATCATTCTTGCCAGTTTCTATCATTGGGAATGATAAAGTATTTTAAAATGGTTTATGAGGTTCATTAGAAACTGTTACTATGTTAACTAAAGGTTTTATCTTTTCATGCTTTATATGACCTATTTTTAATGAAAGTTAATGTTTTGAATGAAAACAAGATCCATCTATGAGATTTTGAAATGCTTTGAACTATTTTGAGTTCTTGTGAATTGTATTAATAAAGTTTTGATTCAAAACTGTTTCATACATCAGTGAAGCTTATGTTTGATGTGCCCATTCTGATTTGACCAATGGAAGTTTGACTTGTATGATTCATTTATAGGAGTTTGACCCATCTAGTGCATAGATGGGGGATTGTATATGAACCTCTAGCTAGTAGTACCCTTTATGAGAGTTTGGCCCTTTTAAATGCATGAATAGGTTTTTGAAATTCATTGAATTATGTTAAAGAAGAATTGAATGTGAATTTTCTATGATATTTTGGCTTACTGGATTATTAAATAAAGTATTATACTATGAGTTTCATATTAATATGTTTTGATTTTCTATAATGTTTTATGAATACGAATGACCAGTTCTGAATTTGCTTGAACTGTTAAAGTGAGTAATAGATTTCTGAACATTTGATCCATTTAGAGTTTTTTAAGTAAATGTAACACTAGGATGTCAGAAATACTCCAAATTCGGTTTCATTTATTTATTCTATGCATTTATGTTTATTTCTTTAGTTATGTTTAGATTGCTTGCTGGTCTTTTTGGCTCATTAAATTGTTTATCCTTTTCAAATTAAGGCTCAAGGTGTTGGTGTACTCTATAAAAGTTTTCATGGAGGCCATTTCGTGCGGACTTATTTTCATAATATATCGAGTTATAAACCTTTAAATATCAGAGCAGACAACATTTTGACTCATCATAGGGCCCTAACTAGTTAGACAAATCGCTTATCTAAATCTCTCGTACTAAAATACAAGTGATGGGGTTAAGGAGTGGCCTTTGATCTAATTTGGTTAGGTGTGATTGATCACCTATTAAATTCATTCACTAAAGAGTTACGAAACTTTAAATGAATAATTTTACAATCTGTGTATACCAGAGATTTATAAAATTGAGCTTGAGAATCAATTACACCACAAGTAAAGACTCGATCCTTCTCTTAATGCCTAATACTTGGTACCACCTAATCATACATATACGAATTTATTTATTTAAAATCAAACAAATATCACCAAAAAATGTACCCGAAACTCTTACTAAGATTAGCTTGAATTTACAACTGATTCAGAGTGAAAATCATTTAAAAAGGAAAAAAATTCTATAAAACCATTTAACTTTAAAAATACTCATTAATTGACTCTAATTTTAATTTTTTTATCAAATTTGACTCTATTTATTAGAAATCACAAAAATAGTACACTTAAACTGAGGAAATCACAATTTTAGAAAACAATACTAAAAATCAACTTATTTAATTTAGCTTGGAAGCTTTACTGTGAACCACTAGGGACTTTTTATAGGACACACGTAGACCTATTGACACACTGAACATGACTCCCAGAACAAATCCTTAGGCATCCAAATGCCTTAGAATAATAGATGCCAAACTCAAAGAAAATCAAAACAAGGACGGATTTGACCTTTCAAGCTCTCCAAATTTATTTTGGATCATTCTTATCACATAAAATCATCAAACAAAAGTCTAATGAATGACGATTCACTATTCAAGAAAAATACTAGAAAATCATTTTGGCTATCACATAAATTTTTTATTGGACACTAGTGCATTGCATGGTATGTCCAACTAACCTACCTTCTAGATTTTCTTTCCGATTTGTCCGAAATACCTACCAGACGAGCCATACATGTTTACAAAGCTTATTCATTCTAATTTTATCTTAAAATATGAAAAAATTTTAAAAAGTGATTATCCTCATAACAGTTGTAACATTCATTAGGCGCTAAAATAGAGCCATGCAAACAGCTCAGGTTCTGGGATTTTTTAATATTTGACTCTATTTTTAATATTTTTTATCAAACTCGACTCTATTTAAAAGAAATCACAAAAATAGTGCATTTAAACTAAATTAAGGAAATCATAATTTTAGAAAACAATGCTAAAAATAAACTTTATTTAATTCAACTTGGAAGCTTTAGTGTGAGCCACTAAGGACTTTTTATAGGACATACGTAGACCTATTGACACACTAAACATGACTCCCAGAATCAATCCTTAGGCATCCAAATGCCTTAGAATAATAGATGCTAAACCCGAAGAAAATTGAAACAAGGATAGATTGGACCTTTCAAGCTCTCTGAATTTATTTTAGATTATTCTTATCACATAAAATCATCAAACCAAAGTTTAATGAATGCCAACTCACTATTCAAAAAAATACCAGAAAATCATTTTGGCTATCACATAAATTTTTTATTAGACACTAGAGCATTGCATGGTATGTCCAACCAACCTACCTTCTAGATTTTCTTCCTAATTGTCCAGAATACCCACCAGACGAGCCATCCATGTTGACAAATCTTATTCATTCTAATTTTATCTTAAAATATGAGAAAATTTTGAAAAGTGATTATCCTCATAAAAAACAATTCGTAATATTTATCACGCCCCAGAATAGAGTCATGCAAATAGCTTAGGTTTTGGGATTTTTTTTGTACTCGTTCGATGATGATGTTGAATGGTTAACTAGTCTATTATGTAGCCCAATCAATAAGGATTATAAAAAAAATTCTAGACAACTTCCTAAGGTCAATAACCTGATCAGCATATATCTTTTTTATGAGTCTACCATGCTGGACTGCGATAGTAACTTTAATGCAGCTTGAAATCATAAGCCTTTTGTCAAATTTTTAAAGCTCATTTTTTAGTGTTCACACATCCAACAATGAGACCAAATAGAATCTATAAATGTCATACATGAGGAATCAACAAAGACTTTTAAGTGCCATAACTTAGAAGTATGTTTTACGACATTGGCGATATGCTTTGGAGTCATGTGAATGTCTTCGTTTTTATCATTTTTGCTTATTATTATTTTTTCTTAACAAATGAGAGGCATCCCAATGTGACTCACTTGTGTGTTGAAACCAGCCACCAAAGTGACTCTAAACAACATAACTTAACTCACCTAAACATCACCTAATGACTCATGTTAGAGCTAAACAAATTTAGACTCAACCTAACACTTGAAAACATTTTTATTTGCTCCCAATTAGCTCTAAATCAAGCTATTTTATTTAATATCGCCAGGTTGCTCATTAAAAAGCTTATTAAACTTAACCAAACCTTGGCTCACCTATTGATTAAGTGAACCAAGGCTTGCCCTTAGGGGATCTTTAAGATAAACAAGGTTTTTACACATCCTAAATACACTAATATGCATTTTATCAAACATGTAGAATACTAACCTATAGTTCTTGCAACTAATCATCCATAAAATCTATTCTAAACATGAATTTGCATAGCCAAACCTATTTACATCTAATCATGCTCATCTACTTATCAATTCTCATAATTTAACAATCAAACACAAGGAAACAATCTTGGATTCCATTCAATCAACATGATTAACAATCAAAACATGCTTTCAAACATTTGAGCTCAACAATTGAACAAGTAAGCTTATAAATTCATCTAATTAAGCACCAATTTTATCTTACCCAAGTTCATCTCAACTTAATTCATCTAGGTTTCATCATTTAAGAACCAATCATGCAAAGCCCAATTAAGCTCACCTTAATTTCACTATGGTCGAACGTAGCTTGATATTTTATAGCTTGTTCGAATGGTTTTCCAAGTTCAAGAATTTATAATTTCACCATTTCGCTCTAGATTGAAGTTCTACTTAGATTTTAGCTCACACTGGCTAAAATTAGCTAGATTATGCGAGATTAAATCAATTAAGCTCATGATCTACATCACTTAAGCTAGCTGAACTTGGATCCTTCCTTTCCTCATGTTCGAACAACTTATCTAAGCTAAAGAATCATGATTTCATCAACTAAACTTCAAAATTTTAGCTCAATAATATCAAATCCTAGCTCAACTAAGTTCAGACCATTAAGATTCTAACAAATCATGTTGGTTAAAACCTAGATCAAATGTGATTGCCTTAATCAAACACTAAATCAAGCTCATGTATCATGATTTAAGCTAGATTTCAACAAATAATCAAATGATCATGCTTCAAACAATAAGAAATCTAGTTATCATAGCCTAAATCAAGAACAAAACATAATATCATCATGAATCAAGTTAACCGAATCTCAAAAAGCATTAAAACACTATTGCTGAAATATGTATGAGCATAGACAAGCATGAATCAATTAATAAACATGCTAATTGAATTGAAATTAAAAAGAAAAGTTAGAGATTATACCTACTCCAAGCTTGATTTCCTTTGATGGTGAGAGCTTGAAAAAAAAATGAATATTCTAGATTCTTTAAAATTTGCTAAGTGTTTAAAAGTTATGAAATTATGGATGATAACCCTTATATATAAGCCTTGAAGTTGATGATTTAAGCTTTAATCACCTTAGGGTGATCTTAGCTTAATCATTAACATCCTAACTAACTTAAGGAAAATGACATTATTACCCTTAATAAATGGATGATTAAAAATTTGGCACATTAATCACATGGGAAATTCAGCCAAGGCTATGTTCTACCCTAGTCTTGTATAACTTTTTATGTTATTCAATTGACTAGGATTTGTCTATGTAAAAATGCAATTGAATGTTCCATCCTGTAGCAAAAATGTGCTTTTTTCTGAAAAAATATGAAATTTTCTATCACAGACCTCTCAAATTAAGCCCTTGAGAACTCCCAACATTTTAAATTCTTGAGGTCCATTCATGACCCAATCTCGATTACACCTTCTTGACGTAAAGTCCATGTTCAATTTTATTTTGGTGTAGTCAATTTTAAAATTTGAGTTGTACAACTTTTTTAATTTTAAAATTTAACTCTAGGCTAAAAAGTTAACTTTTTACAACTGACTTTGCTAATGTCACTTTGTTGACTTTTAGTTTGAACTTTTAAAAGAAATCTTCTTTTCATTCAAATATCACCAAGAAATGTTCTAACAAGAAACATATATCACTCAACTTTTTGTATTCTCCTATTTTTGGGACTTGAGTCCCAATTTTCTAGATGCAGCACCTACCCTTTAAATTAGACAATAAAGCTCATATGTTTTATTATGTTTGACTAAGCTAATAGGAACAAATCAAAACTTCAATTGGACCTTTTTATCATATATAACTCATTTAAGAAGATCCAGACCTTGATAATTTTGTCTAACCCCTAAAATCAAAGAAAAATCAATTAAAGGTCTAGACAAAATAAGATGTTTACACTTATAAAACCCCATTTTGGCTTATGGTGTTGTTTATGCATATTTGAGGTATAACCTCTTTTGAAACAGCTTTTTTTTTTTTTCTATAAATTGGTAAAATTGGGGATGTATGCTATGTATCTGTAACCAACTTATGGGATTTGTATTGTATCTAAGTGTATGGTCTTGTAAAATACATGCTAAAGTTGGTATGTTTTGAATCTTAGGTTATAATGTCATGTTTATTGGTTTAACTTATGTTTGCATATCGAAGTATCTAATTAATTTTTTTTTTATAATATTAACATTGTATTAAATGCAAAAATTTACAAATCAAATTTATTCGTTACAAATCATAGTTAGACAAGATACCTCTATTGCCAGATTAAGAATTCTGCTCCTTTCTGTGACGTGAAAAATTATGCAATTTCAGCTGTCAACTTTTAAAAGACCAACCAATGCCGACGTCCTCCACCCCCAACCATGTCCTGCAACCTCGACCCACAATGGTGAACTTGTCCTTTCACCCTACAACCAAACCCTCTAACTCCGATCGAGACCTCCTTTCAAACCCCCCATGAAACCCACCCACCTCGACCCCCAACATTTGTGGATATAACAGCAACCAACTAGTACATCCTCATATGCAATTAATGCCACGCCAACCTATGTTTCTGATGGGCCCAAGGTTGCCCCACACAGCCATCTAGGCATCCATGTCAGCTCTCCTAATGTCATGTTGAATTCCTCAGTGAATTCGCAACCCACTTTTAATCATCCACCAATGAGGTTAGTTTCTAGGACAAGCTCTGTTCTAGGTTGAAAACTTAAAATGGAAGGCTTGAGTGTAAATTTGGATTTTATGGTTGAATTCCGTTGGCGTTGTTGCCTTGGACAAACGGTGGAAACATCTTACAGCTTCCATGTGCAGAAGTTACCTATAGCAAATCTCAGGGCTTGTGCCATCATACGATTAAAAAAGCATTTGAATTTAATTATCAATTCTAGAGATTAATTACCAAAAAATTGAAGAGGCACATTTTCATCAATTTCAGTATTGTATTTCCCAACTTTCATTAATTATAATATTGGAATCATTAGTCATTACTAAAGTGATTTATTCCCCAAATATTTCTCACTTTTTATGAGAATATCTTATTTTGAGCCATCCTAAAAGAAATATGCAAATACAAATTTTGTCTAAAAAATCAATGACAAAAAGGCAAATGTAAAAATGATGGGCACCGAGAATCGAATCCATCCCCTTCTTTTGATCCATCCTCCACCACCAAAGCTGAATAGCTTGAATTCGACACAAATCCAACTTGTTTACCTTTATCTTCTTCTCCA
>JBBYHK010467735.1:0-14656 GCA_038382065.1 Adansonia grandidieri
GAGGATCCACCTCGGGGTACGTTGCGACAATGGATAAATGCGAACCAATCTTTCAGGCCTCTACAAATAGGATCCTTAGGAATAGAATGAAGAATGTCAAGAGCCTTCATCGAAGTCAAACATTACCTCTCAATACTGCCAGTATTAGTACCACCAGTTCCTGGTCAACCTCTAATTTACATTTAGCAGTCTTTGATAGGTCTATTGGTTGCATACTTGGACAACATAATGAGTTAGGAAAGGAAGAACAAACCATTTGTTATCTGAGTAAGAAGTTCACAGAGTATGAGAGTAACTATTCCACAGTGGAGAAGTTATGTTATGCTCTGGCTGGAACCACTTGAAGACTTAGGCAATATATGTTATATTACACCAAGTGGATGCTCATGAGGCTCAACCTCATTAAGTATCTGAGTGAATCCTCTACACTATTAGGAAGATTGGCTAGGTGGCAGGTCCTGTTCTTTAAATACAACATCGTCTATGTCAAGTAAGAAGCCATCAAAGGTAATGCAATAGCAGATTTCTAGGTAGCCCCTATCTCGAGTGACTACGAGCCATTAGACTTTGATTTCCTATATGAAGACCTGAGGTGTATAATTAAAGAAATAGAAACCTCTAGTCATAACAAATCCTAACAGATGCATTTTGATGGAGCTTCAAATGCTATAGGGCATGGAATCAGGGTAATATTAATTTCACCTGATGCGAGTCATTATCCCTTTACTGCCAGGCTGAACTTTGACTACATTAATAACATAGCAAAGTACGAAGCCTGTGTCATGGGGCTTTAAGCGGCTATCAAGAGAAATGTTAAAACTTTATAGTTTTTTAAGGATTAAGCCCTTATCATCTACCAACTAAACTAGGAATGGCAAACTCATGACACCAAGCTTGTTTGCTATGGGAAATTAATTCTGAAACTTAGGGAAAATTTTGATTAAATTATTTTTCATAATTATCTCAGAAAGAGAATCAAAGAGCCGATGCCCTGGCCATTTTTTCATCCATGTTCAACATTGCTTAAGAATTAGATGTCATTCTTAGTCAGATGATCATCTTTACAACTCTAGCATGTTTTGAAAATATTAAAGAAGAGAAAGATGGCCTACTATCATATCACGACATCTTTTGCTACCTTAAGGATTAATAATACCCCAAGTGTGCCACAAAAAATGATAAAAGGACCATTAGAAGAATGGCTATAGGATTTATTCTAGGTGGAAAAGTTTTATAAAAGAAAAGTTAGGATCAAGTATTACTCAGATGTGTCAATCCCCTTGAAGGTAAAAGAATCTTAGAAGAAGTTCACGAAAAGATCTGCCCTATGCATGCGAATAGACACTGGATAGCCAAGCAAGTCATTAGATCAAGCTATTACTGGTTGACCCTTGAAAGGGACTGTGTCAATTATGCTAAAAAATGTCACAAATGTCAAATCTATATATACAAGATCAACGTCCTAGCTTCACCGCTTCATGTCATGAAAGCACCATGGCCTTTCTCTAGTAGGGCATGGATATGATTAGGCCTATCACTTCTATGGCCTCTAATGGACATCATTTCATCCTAGTGGCTATTGATTACTTTACCAAATGGGTAGAAGTAGCCTTATACACCAATGTCATCAAGTTAGTTGTATGCAAATTCATGAAGCAATATGGACTTCCCGAACAAATTATCACAGACAGTGCTCACAACATGAAAAATAGAATGATGAAAGCGATATGCTCTTAGTTTAAAATTGAGCATCATAATTCAGTTCCATATCATTCAAAAATGAACAAGGTAGTTAAATAGCCAATAAGAATATCAAGAGGATAGTTGAGAAGAAGGCTGAAACCTATAAAGATTGGCATAAAAGCTATCTTTCACACTCCATGCATATCAAACTTTAGATTAGACTTTCATGAGTGCTACTCATTTTCCCTTATCTAAGGGATAAAAGTTGTCCTACCTATTGAAGTCGAGATTCCCTCTCTAAGAGTCTTGATGGAGGCCAAACTCAAAAAAGCAGAATAGGTCAAAATAGACACAATTAGCTAAATCTTGTTGAAGAAAAGTGGCTGAAAACCATATGTCACAAGCAAATGTATAAAAAATGCATGAGTAGGGCCCATAAGAAAAAGTTATGCCTTCCCACTTTCATAAAGGTGAACAAGTACCTAAGAAAATCCTTCAAATTCATAAAAACACTAGAGGCAAGTGGACCCCTAATTGGATGGACCTTACAAGGTAAAACAAGGTTTCTCTAAAAGAGCCATGATCTTAATAGAAACGGATGGCAATATCCTACCTAATCTAGTCAACTTAGAATCTGCTAAGAAATACTATGCTTAAAGGATGATAACCCAAAAAGGCATCTTTAGCCCAAAAAAAGTTAAGAAAAAGTCATAAAGAGTCTAAAAAAGGTTTCAAACAATCATCTGTAAAAAGCATCTAGGTGGCCAACATGACTTGAATTGAAAAGCTAAAATGGTAACTCAAAAAAAGCTAGCTAAGACCATACCCAAACTCTACCAAATCCTATCTAAGTACTAAGCCTTACCCCAATTAAACCAAGTCAAATCAAATCAAACCCTAGCCAAACCAGAGTCAAACCTTATCAAAACCTAACCCAAGTTTGGAGGGATAAGGAAGCAAGATGTTTAAATCCAGGATAACTACAAAATGACATAGGGTAACCTTAGAGGTTTTCAAAAGATTGACCTACATCACATATGTTGATCATTCAAAAAAGATTTTAGGGTGTATTCAAAGAGGCATTTGTGTAATACCTATCGGGTGCATCAATCACCCAAAAAATAACCATGCTGTCATTATACCTTTTGTCAAATATCAAGGCAATTGTATACTTTTCTTGTCATGAATGAAATACTATCTTTTTTCTTTTTAACCTTTATCGTATCATATGTGCATCACATTATGCTTTTTATTTAATTGATAATATTTGATAATAAAATTAAATCTCTATCAGGATTTCTTAATATTATATTGAAAAGACAAGAAAAGCATAGGAAGCTCTATTCATACTCTGATTGTCAAAACCATGAGCCTTTTGCATTTGACATAGACCAACCATAACCATGTGCCAAATCCTCTTCTCCCTCCAAAACCATTAGTCATGAAAAATCATCAAGAACTAGCCCAAGCCGAAATCAAATATTTAAGTAAAAAATCCTATTGAAACTCAAACAGTAACCAAACCAGTAAAGACACACAAACAATCACCCAACCTTTAAGCTGTTAACGAAACTAGTCAAAAAATCCTCAAAATGTCTAAAAAATCATCAAATGTTCCTCAAACATCCTTAAGTCAAGAAATACAAATCCTCAAAATGTCTAAAAGGTTGTCAGATATTTTGAGTTAAGAAACTTGATCACCTAAATTTTCATCTTGTCAGAGAAAAACCACGAGTACTTAAAGTTAAGAACATGATTATCCAAGAAGATTCATGATCTCTAAGTCCATAAAGTCTAAAGTCAGCACCTCAAACTAAGGCATCAAATAAGCAGTTGTCAAAATTTCTAGTCAAGATAATAAGTTGCAATGACTCTCTCCGTGTTCGACTTCATGTCTTAATCATATAGCCATATCATCAGGAAAGTTATGCTTGCATCATCATATCATGCATTCGTATTGTCATTATATAACTTTATCTTGTTAGCTTCATATCAAGCAAAATTTATCGAGCTTCATTGGTAAGAATCTTTGACGTCAAAAATTATAAAGTCACCTAGGTAAAACCCCTATATCTCTAAGATATGACATTGTCAAAAGTCAAAGCCTAATGATGTCAGTAGATTAAAACTGACTAATTGGTCCATGTTTAGAACTCATGTCTAGAATCTTTGTTAAGAACATTTGTCAAGGATTCATGTCTAGAATCTTTGTCAAGTCAAGAACCTTTGTTAGAAACCATTGTCGAGAACTTATGTCTAGAATCTTTGTCAAGAACCTTTGCAAAAGACCTATATCTAGAACATTTGCCAGAAACCTTTATCGAGAACTCATGTCTAGAATCTTCATCAGAAACCTTTACCATAAACTCCTATCTAAAACCTTTGTCAAGAACCTCAGTCAAGAACTATAGTCAAGAATCTCTATCAAGACCTCTGTTAGAAAGCCTTTAAAAGTCCAATGTTACTGGAATGTAGTGATTTGGCTTATTGTCACCTTTATCAAGAACCCTAGTTAAGAACCTTAGTCAGAAACCTTAGTCAAAACTTTTTGTCTATAAATCCTTTCAAAGTCTAATGTTCTTAAAACATTATGATCCAGTTTATTGGCACTTTAGTCAAAAACCTTAATCAAGAATCTCAGGTAAGACCCTCTATCAAGATATCCTTTTTAAAGTCCAATGCTGCTAACCATGATTTGGCATATTGGCATTCCATTCATTTTTAAATAGAACCTAAGGATAGGTTGAGCCTAGGATCATAGTCTAAGTCTTTATCTAAAATTTGTCAAGAAATTTTTTCAAAGCCTAACGTTACTAGTCGGGATTTAGCACATTAGCACTTTGTCATTTTTTTAAGTTAAACCTAGGGATAAGTCAAGCCTAGGATTTTAGCCTATGTCTTTTATTTGAAATTTTCCAAGAAAACTTTTCAAAGCCTAATTTGCTAGCTGTGATTCAACACATTGTCACTTTATCATCTTTTTAAGTTAAACCTAAAGATAGGTCAAGCCTAGAATCATAGTTTAGGTCTTTTATCCAAAACCTTTATCAAGAATTCCTTTCAGAGTCCAAGGCTACTAGCTATGACTCAGCACTATTTTTTAATTTTAAAGTTAAACTTAGAAATAGGTTGAGCTTAAGATTGCAGGCTAGGTTTTTTATCCAAAACTCAAATTTTACCACTCTTAGAGTCAAAATCGCTGTTAAAATATTGTTTTATCTTGACACTATATTAACTTTAGTCTTTTATGATAGGAACATGAGGCAGCATCAGACACACCTTGGACAAAATGGTGTCTATTGATCTTTGCCTTGTTCCAGATACTCAGCAATAGTCAAAAAATGTAATTGTAAACACCCTAGTTTGTTTGGGCCACCATTAAAGCATCAAAAGTCACTACTTAAAAGGTCATCAAGGTTATTTGAGCAAGCACAGATCAATCTTCCATTATTCTTAATTGAGGTGAAGTATCTTAAGAGCCAAAAGTGTGTAAAATCCGCATTTTGATGCAAGGCTTTCATATTATTATAATCTCAAAGAATCATTGTTGGTGTCAATACTAAGGGCCTTGTATCGATACATTTACTCTGGTATTGATATGGGAGGCTTTAAGTTATTTCAAAGCTCAAATCATGAGGTCAATGGGTATCGATGCAAGCCAAAGAGTATTGATACCAAGGGAACTTTTGTGCTTAGCATCGATACTAGAAGGTTAGGTATCAATACTAGCTTAATGATATCGATGCTTGGAGCAAAAATTAACCCATGGTATCAATATAAGAAACCTTGTATCGGTACCATAAGGTTATTTTTGTCTATTAAAGACATTTTGATCCCTTCGTACTATGACACTAAAACTCAAATTTAATCATGACTTTAGCCTAAAAAAATCCAAAGTCAAAATAATTTCATACAAATCATATGGATTTCACTTTTAGCCTTAAATATTAAGTCTTAACATTTTTAAATGATCCATTAAGCTTATCACAAAGACATTTCATGAGAAGATATGGATTGATGAAAGGCAAGCTTGACATTCTTATAGTACCAGTCCATTCATGATTTTTTATTGCTGCTAGTGCTATGCCTCAGCTAATAAAATGCTTAAAGGTTTCTCTTTGGTACCATAAGTCACCATTTTAGCTTCGTAAAATAACTCAAATTCCTAGGTTTTTTAGGGCTAACAATGAATCCTATATAAGATACGTTATGAGCTCAACTAAAAAAAAAACTTTACATCATTTTTAACAATAGCCACTGCATGAAAACATTCTATTTCCATAGCTTCACCATCAACCCTCCTAAAAGCCTTCAAAACCATTACCTTACCTTATAAGACACCCTTCCATTGATATATCAAACTTCAAGCTCATTGTTAGCCATATTTTCTTATTAAAATTACAGTAAGGGGAGGCTTAAGAGTGAGTTAGAAGTTTAAAATGTTTTTTAATCAACCTCACTATCAAGATTCTTAAAGCTTTTTGGGTATTTTTTCCCTTTCATTTACTTATTTTTGTATTTTCATCATTCCTATTGAGCCTTAACGTGCTATTTATTTTAGGATTTCCATGCATTTTGTGGCTTTGGATGTGGTAGATATAGGATATATGATGCTTTATTGATTCCCTTATCATTTTCATGCTTAAATGCCATCTTTGCATGTTCAATCATGCCTACCATGTTTATTGTCAAGAACATCACACTTAGTTCATAATATGTGTCATAATGCTAGTTTGTTCTTGTCAAAAATATCTATTTTCCTAAAACCCCTAAGTTAAGCTGTGTTAACCGCATTCAATGAGGATTAACATGGACTTAAGTTTTTTTTATTCATTAGACTTCAAATGTTAGGAAAAAATCAAGTCTTTTATGTTTGGATCCAAAGGTTATTAAGGCTAAATATTCTATTTTTAGAAATAAATGCCTTTCAAATGTCACAAGAAATTATTTGTGCCAAAAGTCATTGTCTAGAGTCCTTGCATTGAGCAACATAGTCAATGGGCTATTTCATCATTTTGAACTACTATGTGATTGTGGAATAAGCTTGTGACACCCAAGTTACTCATCCCACCTTGCCTCAGACATTCGGATATGCCTAGCCTAATTTTGGCCCTAAAAACCTAAAAAACCAAAAAATTCCCTGTTTTTACCTTGGCAGTACTACAACTATAACTTAAAAATCATTTTACAAGCGTAAACCAATTTTTCATGAATTTTTTTTATTTTTGTTCTAATTACCTTTCCAATAATGTCTTGTTTGCCTTCAGATCATTTCAGATGAGGGAGTTAGGATTTTCCAAACCAATGTTGTTTGAAACCCCTAGAATCAGTGATTTAAATTATGTTTGGGCCATTTTGGCCAACTAGATGATTTTTTTGAATTTTTATAATATTTTTCCTAAATATTTCATGAAATTTCCTTTTTGAAAAAGGATCATTTTTTATTTTATGGTTTCCTATGATCTGGGAATGATTTTTCAAAGTTTCTTATACCTTTTCCCCTACATGTGATGTCAATGTTGCACTTGACCTAATTTCAACAATTATTTCCACTCGGAATGATATTTTTTAGGATATTTGGAATTTTTTTTTCTTAAACCTTATAAAGTCACCTTTCCAACGATACCTAACTCAATCCTCTAAACCTTTGATTAGCTCAGAATAAAACTAAAAAAGGGGACAATAGTATGATGTCCCTCATTTTTAGCATTGCTCAAGATTAGTTAAATCTTTTGAATTCCCACTCCAAGGCATTCAAATGCCTTTAAGTGGTCTCAATTGGCCTTTTCAAGTCAAAATATAGGCGTCAACTCCATAGCCTGGGTTAAGGCACAAGCAATCATTATCGTGTCATCTTTATTTTTATCAATTTTTTAATAAAAAATCACCTATTTTTGTTAAGAATTTGTCTGGAATACCATTTTGTCAAGAAGCCACCAAACATTTGTCAAGATTAATCCTTCGAATTTGTTTTTCCAAAATCATCGAAGTTTTCATCAAAGGGATACTTCAACCCCATTTTTTGAGGGGATACTTTAACCCCATCTTCCGAGACGATACTCCAACCTTACTTTTATAAATGTCATCCAAATTTCAAAGACCGCTAAAATTTTTATCTTTGCGGATGTCCAACCTTGATTTTTGAGGGGATACTCTAATCTTATTTTTCAAAATTTTTGAGAAATTGTAAAATTTGGTCAATCTAAACTTCTTATTCTCATTTTTCTCAAAAGTTGTTAAGAAAAAAAATCAAAGTTTCTCTGTCTCAAGTTATTCTAAACTTCTATCAAAATTAATCCTAATTTTGTGACTTAATTAATCAATGGATCCAAACACGTCTTCAAAATCGTCGACTTAGTTGTTTTAAGATAATCGATGACTATTATGAGACACATTTTGATTGTCCCTCCCTCTTTTTTTGTGATTTATTTTATCTGACATTATTTCCTTTTCATCTTGCTAACACATTTCTTTTGTGATAGACATCTTGCATCCATATTTTCAAAACATTTTTTCAAAAAAAATAATAAAGCATTGTTCCATGCCGATATCTCTCTAATGCGTGAGATGGAATACTTGATTTACAAAGTTAAACCCAGAGAATATATTAATCCAAAAAACCCTATGTTCTCCACCTTTCTGGGATGCATATGCAATTCAAATTTTATTTAAAACCGGATTCATTTTACAGTAATTCATGCATAAAAAGATTATATTTAAATAATGACAAATCAAGATTGAGAGAACTGAAATTAAATTAAAACATGGCAAGAAAGGTACCAATTTCAAGTGTCATAGGGAGTTTATATCTCCTTGCATGTAATCAACTCTAGAGCCCAACTGTTGAATCTTTGGATCATGTAGACCATGGAATTGGTATTTCGAGTTTTATAACATGAAATAATCAATTCCAATAGGCATCCAATCATGCCTAGCCACAAATGATCAATGGTGACTTCAAGCGTTGGCTATTTCATGGTGGCCAATCGAGACTGGTTGATGAGTGATTCATTTGATAGTCCTCTTCTTGTGTTAAGAAGGAAGAGTCCCAGTGGAAAGGATATTTCCTAATTAAAAATTTTATCATTTTCTTGTACATTAATATTTTTAAGTCACATGCACTCCCTTCTACGATGAAGGCTAAGGCATGATGCTAACCTCACATATACATCTCTTCCTAAGATCTTAAGGAAATTTAAGTTTTTTTTATTTAATTCTGTTGCATATGTTTAATTCTGATTCAATTTTTATGCCTATATCATATGCATGAGCCTAAGATTTCTTTTAATATGTATATATTGTTTTATTGTATGTACATATTGCTTTGTTCAAAGGAATCATCCCCTCTATGAAAAAAGTTGACTCATTAACTAAAAAGATGCATAAATTGAGAAAAAGAACAGACCCTTCCATGAAAATAAATGACCCTTTAGGTAAAAAATATTATTTTTACTATATGTACACCTCATTTTACTATATATACTTCTGCATACGTACATATAAATGGTGAACCAACCCCTTCAAAAAGGTGAATCAACTCCTTTAAAACATTTCAATTTTAAGGTGCTTGTACATATCATTTTTACACTATGTAGATATAGTTGTACTATATGTATATTGTAAACACCTAATTCTCTCAAGGTTATTTCTAACAAACTGTGCTCAATCCAAGATCTTAGATGAAATGCACCTCTCTCTCTTCCCCTACTAATTTTTGAGATCCTGAGACCTAATTAGAAAATTTGGAATGCCTAGGGATTAAATTGAACAAGCAAAAACACATTATTTTCATGCAATATTGATGCATTTCTAAGTCTTGGGAATCCAATTGTATCGATACAATGGCATGTTGCATCAATACAATTGTAAGATGTTTTAATACATCTTCAGGTTTTCTTACATTTTTTTATTCTAAGAAGCAATTGTATCAATACTGCGTGAGAGTTTTAAGCACGAACAAGTTGTTTCATCCAAATTTGCTAACTTTTCACCTTCTTATTGACCTTAGACCACTTGATAATCATGCAAAGGGTATTTTTCTAACTATTTTACATTAAAATAGTAGTGCATATGAACTTAAAAATCACCTATATAGCTTAAACCATTAGAGCTTATTTGGACTTCAAATAAGTGAAATTAATGCTCCAATTATGCTTAGGAACCAAATGGCATTTAGTCTGATTGTTTCCTAACTATTCCAAGTCTAGTTTAGTTGAAATGCAACAGAATGCTATTTTAATAAAGTTAACAGCCATTTCTTGCATGGGATGAAGACATGGCTATTTTTTAGGGAGGTTTTCTCTTTATGAGCATGCATCTAATTTTGTCCACTTTAATCAACTGAATCCATGCCCCATTTAGAATATATCAGCCTCTTGATCAGATCATTAAGCCTTAGATTTTTTTTCTTGCAAGTAAAATTAGATAAGGTGTCAAAATGTTGATCGAGGTGCATGGGAATCGGTTGTAATCAACCAAAAGGGGTTTTTAAACCCTTTTAAGTTCATAAAGGGAGTTGTAAGAGTTTTCAGCTGAAAAAAGTTAGCAACAAAAAGAAAGCGCAAAAAAATAAAGTAAAAGCAAGATAAAAAAGAAAGAAAAAAATAGTAGGTCTTTCTTTAAGATTCAACACTAATTTTGTTTTTCTTTTAATCTCTACTTTCATTTCGCATCTTTTCTTCACTTTTATTTGAACTTGAGGATCCTAAGCCATGCTTTGTGACAAAATGTAAATACCAAGTAGTAGCCAGATCTTAAGATACGACTTTAAAATGCTATATTTTGTTTTTCTTTACTGATTTTAGTTAATAGTTTCCTAAAAATCTATTTTCCACCAAGAAAATTTGTTTTCCAAATGTTTTATGCTAAGTGTTTTTTTTTTTATATGGTTATCATAATGTGTTTTCTCATGTTTTGACCTTGATTTTACTCTCTATGTTACTCATGTTTTATTTCATGTACGATACATGCATTTTATGACATTTTCATATATTTTGATCTTCTTTTACAAATCCATGCATTTTTCATAAAAATATTATAATTATAGCAATATCACCATATATATTAGCAAATCCATGTATATTCATGTTTTTAAGATGATTTATACAAAAAAAATATGTATGATATTATATTTGTCTGTTTGTTGAAGAAAAAATGCTATGGCTTCATTAAGGGAGGTGTTAGAAACTTTAGGTGACTATTTTGCAACTTCACCATAATGTCTTAGGCATATTGGGGACATTTTACAACATCTATGCATTTTAATACCATTTTTGTCATTTTCATGATTTAGGGGTTACCATGTTATTTCTTACATTTTAGCATTATTTTTGTCATTTTTTATGACTTAGGGACTATTATGTAAATTAATGCATTTTAGGACAATTTTAGTCATTTTTCGTGGTGTAGGGGTTACTATGTAATTTCATGCATTTTAGCAACATTTTAATAATTTTTTCATAATTTAGGAACTATTATGTAATTTGCATTTTAGCATAATTTTAGTCATTTTTCATTATTTAGGATTATTATATAATTTCATGCATTTTATTATCGTTTTAGTTATTTTCCACGATGTAAGGGTTATTATGTAATATCATGCATTTTAACACCCTTTTAGTTTATTTTCCATGATTTAGAGACCATTATGCAATTTCATGCATTTAAGACCCATTTAGGTTATTTCCCATAATCTAAAGAATGTTTAGCAATTTCATGTTGGAAGTCTTAGGACAACAAGTAATTAGATTACAAAAATTTATAAAATATCCTATAAACAAGGCAGCAGAATCATAACAATAAAGATAAACTGAGACTCCCCAAACAGAATCATCTTGCATGATTTTGATCAATCTTTAACGTTCAGAAACCTAAATATCTAATCAAGATTCAAACGTATCTCAATCTCGAGAAGACTTTCAGCAATTCCATGACCCAATTACATAAAAATACTGAGCTTGATTTTCGTAAACCAAAGCTATCCAAGCATTCAACCTCTAATAGTGATCCACACAAGTGACTCAGAAAACCTTCAATAAGTAAGGGACTTTGTTGCTGGGAGTCATGCTAGCAGCTTAGGTTCCAATAAACCTTTATTTACACTTAGAAGATCTTGATTCAACAATCAAAATGAAGTAGAAAACAATTTTTCTCAAATAAAAGTCAAGATTAGGCAATCCTTCTTTAGAGAAATTGAGAGAAAATGCAAACTATAATTTTTAGGGTTTCTTGGTCAATTTTTTAAGTGTAATCCCTAGTATATGGAACAACAAACATTTATACAGTTGAGGGTTTAAAATTTTAATTTCTAATAAACTATAATTTTGCCCCTAGCCCATATGAACTTTATTCAAATTACGCCTAAGTAACCATTACTTATATTATACATATAAGCCTGACTCAATTCAATTTCTACTAATCACCTTTATATGTGTGACCCATTAAGTCCCCATCATATAGGAAATAAATATAAAATAGCCCAATTAAGAATATTTTATATTTATAAACCAAGATTGACGTCTAGCACTGCATCATGGCTACCCAATATGCACAGAGTGCCAATATGGTTTTGACAAGCCCTTCAATGTTTAGTAT
This sequence comes from Adansonia grandidieri, assembly GCA_038382065.1. Taxonomy (NCBI): domain Eukaryota; kingdom Viridiplantae; phylum Streptophyta; class Magnoliopsida; order Malvales; family Malvaceae; genus Adansonia; species Adansonia grandidieri. Next base: position 12,277 of record JBBYHK010467735.1, read on the forward strand.
CTCAGTTTAGTAAATATCCTTTCATCATATATCTTAGGATTGGCAAGAACATGGTTTAGTGTCTACTCTTAGCTCATTCCATATTAGTATGCAACTTTATGTGTTAGCTTCATAATTAATATTGCCTTGGCTAAGGACTGTAAGTTAACACTAGCTAGGTACCTCTGAGATATGTCCCATCATATTGCTTGAGGTCATGTACCATATGGTTCATGCCATACCCAAAACCACTTTAACCATAGGCATTCATCTATTGTGGACCAATTCGTGATGGAATCAAAGCATGACACTCCTCATACGAGATAACCTAGTGTTACAAGTCTAAGGATCACTTACACTATTGACACATGAGAATATTTTCATAGATACTTATGTGAAATACCAAATGAAACGAGTCATGTTCAGTGAACTTGTTACCATTACAAGCACCAATATGATGTGTTTAAGTATCTTTGTACTTCGACTTATGAGATCAGTTGCATTCACCATATGCATGGAGGTTAACATGTGCCAGTCTTTATGCATTGTTGATACCCTATCTTGACAATATGATGACCAAGAATGTTTTAAAAACACGATTTTTATGCACAGAAATCTTATAGTTACAACTTTTTAAATTTTACTTGCAAGGCTAATGTGTTTCATAGGCTTCAACTACATAAGATGAATTAACTTGTTGGAAGTTTAAAAATAAAAAAGAAACAATTTTCTTTAATTTTAAATTAAAGCATCAAAACATAAAATCTTTAATTGGTAACAACTAAAACACAAGATTAATCAAATTGATGCAAGCAAGCTCTGATACAATTGTTGGAAGTCTTAGGGTAGCAAGTAATCAATTACAAAAATTCAAAAAATATTTTATAAACATGGTAGTGGAAACATAGCAATAAAGATAATTTGAGACTCCCTAAATAGGATCATCTTGCATAATTTTGCTCAATCTTTAAAATCAAGAAACCTAAAGATCTAATCAAAATTCAAACATACCTTAATCTTAAGAAAACTTTTAGCAATTCCATGACCAATTACATGAAAACGTTAAGCCTAGTTGTCACCAAAGTTGTCCAAGCGTTAAGCCTCTAACAGTTATCCACACAGTTGACCCTAAAAACCTTCAATAAGGAAGAAACTTTGTTGCTAGGAGCCATGCTAGTACCTTAAGCTCTAATAAACCTTCCCTTGCACTTAGAAGATCTTGATTCAACAATCAAAATGAAGAAGAAAACAATTTTTCTCCAACAAAAGCCAAGATTACACAATCTTTCTTTAAGAAACTTGAAAGAAAATGCAAACTATAATTTTTAGGGTTCCTTGGTTGATTTTCTAGGTGTAATCTTTAGTATATGTGATAAAAAAACATGCGTTTATAAAGTCTAGTGTTTAAAACTTTAATTTTTAAGAAATTATAATTTTGCCCTTGACCCATATAAACTTATTCAAATTATGCCTAACTAAGCATTACTTATATTAGACATATAAGCCTAGTCTTAATTTAATTTCTACTAATCACCCTTGTATGTGTGACCGATTAGGCTCTCATTATATTGGTAATAAATATAAAATAGCCTATTAAGAATATTTTATATTTATACACCAAGATTGGCATCTACCAACATACAGAGAGTGTTAATATGGTTTTAATAAGCCCTTCAATGTTTACTATCTTAGTGTAATAAATATCTTTTCATTATATATCCTAGAATTAGCAAGAGCATGGTTCAATATCTACTCTTAACTTATTCCATATTATTATGAAATCCCTATGTGTTAACTCCATAATCAATATTATCTTAGCTGAGGACTTTGAGTTAACATGGGTAAGGTCTCTTCATATCACTTAGGGTGATAAATCCTCTCTAAACCACTGATTCACCTACCATATGATTCATTCCATACCTAAAACCACCCTACTATAAGCATCCATCTATTGTTAACTAATTCATGATAAGATCAAAGCATGACATTTCTTATATAAGATGACTTGGTTTCACAAGTCTAAGAATCACTTACATTACTGACATATGAGAGTATTTCCATGGACACTTGAGTAAAAGACCAAATGGAACTCTTATAACGAGTGATGTTTGGTGAACTTGATAGCATAATAAGCACCTATATGATGTCCCTAGGTACCCTTATATTTCAACTTATGAGATCAGTTGCACGCATCCTATGCATGAAGGCTTACATATGCAAGTGTTTGTGCATTGTTAATACCTTGTCTTAACAATACGATGACCAAGAATGCTTTAGAAAAACAACTTTGATGCATAGGGATCTCATAATTGCAACTCTTTACAATTCCCTTACAAAGCCAATATATTTCATGGGCTTTTATCTACATAAGATATTCATAACAATTACATAATTAAATCTT